>JASAMX010006242.1:0-11718 GCA_030248175.1 Microlaimidae sp. YZB2_3
AAAAAATTTGCCAACATTCTTTAATTATAGTGTGCACGGTGCTGTGGGGCTAAACTGCCACGTGGCGTTCCCGCGCTACCGATGCTTTTATTATTTTTTTAAAATAAATCTTGAATTAATTTTGTCATCAGGAATGCAAAAATTAAAAAAAGTAGTTTGTTGTTTTCGCCGTTTTCCGCGCGGTTGAAGCAGATGGCACTGGTTATTGGTTCGGTTTCCACCACCAATTAAAACCGGTCTTCTGCTTTTTGTGTGCGGTTTCTATAAGAGGCTGTTCGTTGTCTGCTCTGTACATTCCTTATTGTTGCCAAAAGGCTGTGATTGTGCGGTTGGGCTTTTATTAGTCTATTTTTTCAATTTTTTATTTTGATCAATAAATCGATAACAAGGACCTAAATGAAAAAAGTGCTTCCTAAGAAAGTTGCGTAATTTTTGCTTCTTTCCAATGAGCTCATGTTTATTTTTGATAAATCAGTAACGAATGAGGAATATCGCTTTTAATGATTGAGCGTTGGAATAAGAATAATAATAATAATAATAATAAGAAGAAGAAGAAGAAGAAGCAGAAGAAGAAGCAGAAGAAGAAGAAGAAGAAGAAGAAGCAGAAGAAGAAGAAGAAGAAAAAGGTTCTGAATTTCAAAATTTACCCACGTTTCAAAATTCTTTGATAATATGGTTGGCGTAGCGCCGCGGTGCTAAATCGCCCCATGGCGCTCCCGCGCCACCCATGATAGTTTATTACCATTTTTCAACTATGTGAGTCGCGAGTCAGGTTGGTCTAATTCAAATCAAGCACTCCTAATCGCTTGGGTCTCCTCAACGAGATACCCAAAGTTGCTGCGAGGCACATTTACGCGCATTTATACATAAATAAACTAAATAAATAAATAAATTTTATTTTGTGTTAGATATACAGTAGAATAATGTCAAAATAGAAATACTCAAGAACACCTATCTAACGAATGGTAGGTAAAGGTATCCCACGTTTACTTACCTACCTACCTATTTTAATATTAAAAACGAACATAAAAAATAAATGTAATATAAAATATTAAAAAATAGATAATAGAACCAAAAATAAATTACACATTTAACAAATTTTTCGGTGCTTCCATGTGCTCCATGTTTCGGAAATTTTTCTCATTGTAAAAAAACATTTATTTAACAAATATTTTTAATTGTAAAAAGCAATGTAAATTATAAAACCTAAAACCCATTAATTACCCATCCTGAAGTTGCAAACCGGCCGTGCGTCGTATATTGTGATTTTTAAATAATCTGTATTATTTTTGATAAATTTTAGACTCCATGGTTAACTTGGTTAATGTTTATTCTACAGAAAAAAAACACTAAAAACAGCTAAACTTTCTTATTATGCGGCAATATTTTCTTTGTGATATTAAATATCCATGCATCATTAAACCCGATGGCCTTAAGGCCAAAAGAAACAACCAGTGGCCGAAATTAAAGCTGTCTAAATTTCAGTCAGTTGCTCTATCAAGTAAAATTTAGCTTACTTAATGGTTTTGCTTTGGTTGCTGTTGAAAAGTAATGTTTACACCTCATGGCTTAGTTTGCTCATGAGATTTGTCATGATAATTATTTTTGTTTATTTAATGGTATTTCCTTAAAGAATTTAAATCATTTTTTGTTTTGTTTTGCGGCAACTTAAAAGCAGCAAATCATGTTTTGTAGCTTTACAATACAGCTATTTTTGATTTTTTAGCGCCTTGGATAAACAAATCCGCACTACATTGTTATTTTACATTTTAAAGTGTAAATCAGCGGGTAAGTTTTTCTGGAGAAGAACAAAAATTAGTGAGCTGGGAAAAGTAGGTGCAAAAATCTCATGCTTGCTTGAGTCTAGTTTGCGGCAGGTTTACAACTAAACAATTTATTATATTTCAGAAATCTTCATAAAACCTTTTATATTTATAAATTCAACCTAAAAATAAATGTTTTTAGCTAAGTGAATTTTGAAACAACATAACTGTCAAACAGTCACTATATATATTAACGAAAACTTTAAAGGGTAGGTCACATTGACGGATAGCGGATAGCGAATAGCAGATAGCAGATAGTACGTTCATACCGGAGTAAAAAATGGACACAGATAGCGAATAGCAGATAGCAGAAGAACAACATATTTTTAAATGTATTTAGCGTGTTTGTGTGGGATTGATTATCTGGCCGCTCCCCAGCGTGGAAAATTCCGATAACAATATTACAATCTGCGAGCAGGAATCACCAGTGCACCATAGTAAAACACCAATTATCCGGCGTATTAAAAGAAAAGTGCTTAGTTTTACGACACTGGGTCAATTGAACGTCGCTCTGTTACTTAGTGCCATTTGATTCTTAAAAGTTTTGTAAAAAAGTCTTTAAAAGGTGTGATATCAATTGTATTCATCATAGCTCAGCTCCCCCCATTTCGTTCTGTTTGGTAGTTGACTGTGCTACCTTTTAAGAGTGCAGTTTAAGAGTTAAGCTACTCTTACAATTTCCTCCACTAACTCTTAAAGTTGAGAATTCAAGATCCTTCCAGTCCATTTTCGGCAATTTCTTTAGTGTTAGAGAGTGGGGTGACAAAAACTTAGACAAATTGAAATCTTGCGAAACTAGACTCAAGTCTATTAATTATGCCCGAAAACTGGCGCCGCAGAGGGAGGACGAAGATGCCAGCCGGATTTTTGAGTGACCGGAAAAAGAAGAGTCTAAAGCGATTGCTCAACCGCAGACTTTTTCTCTTTCCCAGTCTCTAGATTTTTCTTATATAATAGTTTCAAATGTGAATGTGAATCATAAACGATATGAGAGTGGATTTCCACTATGTGACCGCATAAGCGGTCCGGCGTGTGCACTCCGTTTAGGACAAATTATAAAACAAGCTATGTATTGTTTTTTAATAAGAAGGTAATGATTTTTAGAATGCAAAGGTATGCAATATGACTGACGAAGAGTTGGTTACCCTGTCCGATGTACTCAAAGAGCATCTAAACGACACCGCAGTAGCCAATGCTCTCTCCCTGGACTCGGAGGAATGGAACGACAGTGCTCAACAGGCCGAACAACTAGCTATTAATGTAACTAATTTTAATTTATTATTAACAACTTTTATTTTATTATTAATTAATTAATTTTGCATTAATATTGCTTAAACTCGGAGGAATGAAATGACAACTTCCAACAGGAAGAAAACTAGCTATCAATGTAATTTTACATTATTATTAATTTATTAATTTTTTTAATTACATTATTATTAATTAATAAGAAGTAATTGAACTCATGGCAGAATGCATCAAACTCAGTATGAAATCAAGGCGGCTAATATTCACAAAATAATAACTGATTTTGCTTTTAAATTCAAAAGGTGAATCAAGAACTGTGTCCACGTGTATAATAATGATATTGTTCAAAGTGAACTATTTCTTTTTTGTTTAGTTAATATTATTTTTTGCAGGATTTTTTGATATCAAAA
Organism: Microlaimidae sp. YZB2_3; assembly: GCA_030248175.1. NCBI lineage: Eukaryota > Metazoa > Nematoda > Chromadorea > Desmodorida > Microlaimidae > Microlaimidae sp. YZB2_3. The sequence continues at coordinate 3,479 of JASAMX010006242.1, forward strand.
TTTTACAATAATTAGCTGAGGGTTTTGAAAAGGTTTGATAAACTTCGCTCACTGCAAAATTAGATACGATTACGGTTTCAGAATTTGATAAAAAGGTTAAAACTTCCACTGTAATAGTAAAATCATCAAGAGCAAAAAAGATTTAGCTTTATTTTTTTTTAGCTAAAGCAGAGTTTATGCACTATGAGCAGAAAAACTATTAGTATAGGCAGGGAGCTACCCGGATTTTTTTTGAGGGGTATACTTAGAAAAAGTAGGTAAATTTTGAGAGAAAAAAATGTTATAAACTTCGTGCATTTGCTTACATCAAATTAATGAAACAATGTTTTAGTTGGAAAAGTTTAACGTGTTTCGGCAGACGATTAAGGAATTCTCCACGATGGCGGAATACCTACCGCAGGACGAGTGTCCGCCCCCCGAGGAGGACACCCAGTCCTCCCGCAGCACCAGCACCACGACACTGGGCGGGGAGCGCTGGAACGGGAGCTCCGGAGCTGCCAGCTCCGGAGCCGCAGAGCCCACCGCAGCCGAAATGCCAGCGGAGGAGAGAGATAATGAGAAGAAGAACGAGACCGAGGTGAGAGGTTTTGTATACAAAATAGCTGAGATGTGGGAAATTAGCTATTCATGAGAATCCTCAGGTGGGCAGGAAGAGGGCGATGCTTAACAACTTTTCGTATTGTTTTAAAAAAACAATAAGAAAAGTTATGCTGAAATTTTTAGCATAAATTGTTTAAAATGTTCACTGTGCTAACTCTAGGAGCAAAACATTGTCTAAGCGTTTTTTTAGTCGGTGACGGGTAAACTCAAATAATACCTGCGTAATTTAAAGTTTTCTGTGCTTTGACAGTGCCCACAAATTTTCTTTAGTGTATTAAAGTCAGCATATAAACAGAATTTGCACTGGCAAAACATTGTTGTTTTATATTACATACAGACAGTACACAAAAAGCATACGATTTGATAAACCTTAATGATAGGTAAGGACGGACCCGGCAACTAGAAGGGTTCCAGAAAGGGGCTACCCGGTTGATTTAAATTCTAGAAAGGGGATCAAGGATTTAAGACTCCCCCCTGTCCTCGCTTTTTAGAGGAGTCGATCCGGGGTGGACAAAATTTTAAACATAGAGGAAAAAATCAGGAAAAGCCCGATGTAAAAGAACTCCGAGAGTGGGAAGAGGGGGTGAGCAAGGCGAGAAGCGTGCCGGACGGACAAAACCACGGTTGAATAAAACTCTGGCCGTTCGTAAAAGACAACACACATTTAAACTATTGAAAGTCGCTTTTAAAGGATAATACCGCATTTTATTGAATAACGTGCTATGTAACCCGTTCTGTAATTTTTTCCTTTGCCTTTTCCTCGGTTACAACCGTGAAACCTTCCTATGACCTAGGTCGTACTTAGGTCATGGGTCAAGCCTGTGCATTGCCCTGCCCCCGGGGTTTTATTGGGGGGGGAGCAATTCCAAAATGATAGGCATGTGGAGGGCAGTTTTTTTGAAACGGTAGAGGAAAGCAGGAGGGAAACAGAAAAAAGAAATAAAGAAAAAAAGGAATAAAAAAGCGAAATTTAAGTAAAAATAGGTCTAAAATGGCTTAAAATGCATTCAAATAGGCTAAAAATTTGCAAAAATTTCGCGATGATGGCGTCATAACAGGTTAAAAATGGCGTTATAATTTTAAGGTACTTTTTTTTATTTTTGGGCAGGAGGAGCGCAGTGACTAATATTCCGTGGGTGGCATTTTTAGACCATGCACAAATCTGATGGGTACTAATCACGCAAAAAAATTATGTATCACCTAAATACGACCTAGGTCATACGTAGAGTTGATCGCGGTAAGATTTATGTACGACATTGTTCATACGAAAATACCACTACCGTGAGACGAAATAAAAAGTCAAACTATGAATTTTGGTTAAAAATTACTGTTATGGAAGAAAAACTTGTTATAAAAATAGCAATTCATTTTTTTTTTGAAGGCGAAAGGGAATGGTCAGGGGCAAAAGATTTAAGGGGAGGGCGTCACAATTTTTAGACTAAAAGATGTAGACTTTACCCTTCCCTCCTCTCTCTCTCTCTCTCTCTCTCTCTCTCTCTCTCTCTCTCTCTCTCTCTCTCTCTCTCACCTCTGACCGTGCCGTGGTGATTATAATTTTTGTACAAATAATTATTAAATGTTTTTAGCGCAATTTAAACTCGATTTATTTACTGATTAGTGATCAAATTTGTTGATTCACTCTTAATTGTTTAAAAATAACATAATTGTTAATAGAATTTTGTCAATGAAACCGAAAAAATACGCGAATATAAATTATCTGTAAGTTTTACTGTGTGAATCACAAGTGAGATTTAATTGATTTGATACAAAATCCCTTTCACTTCAATTTTTAACCAAACAAAATTGGTGAATTACGAACGCTGGATTTTACAGCAAAAAGGTTTGTTTCCCAACTGATACACGATAAATAAAATTCTAGTGTATTGTTTAATTCACGAGTCACGATTGCTTTGTTACACAAAATAACCTAAATCACTTTACCCTACAGTTTTGGTTGCCATGATGTAAGCGATATTCTACTTCTGTTTGCGATTTAAAGCTTTTTATATTTTGTTCTGTTTTTAAATAAAAAGGCACTATGGTACACTATTATTTTTAAAAATTCAGTACTACTTTTGTTTAGTTTGGTGCCAAAGGTCTTCTGAAAGTATGGAATGCAATGCAAAAAGTTATATGCGGCAGCCATAAACAAATATCTGAGGATGATTTGTCGAAAAAAAATAATAAAGACATTGACACCGGTTTTTCTCAATCGGATTTTAATTTTCGTACGTTTTTTTATAATTTTTTAAAATCTTATTAATCGAGTTTTTGTTTAATTGTGTACTATAATATTAGATTTCTTTTTTAGTAAATAAATTTACACATTTTCTAAATTCTCAGTTTTTGCAATCAAAAAGTTATCCTAATCTAAGATTAAGAAGGGGTTAACATTTTTAATATTAAAAAAAAAAACGAAAACAAGAAGTGTATAATAATTATGTAAAAATGTAATTTTGTTAGTGTAAAAAGCTTGTAATTTTAAATAAAACTACAATGCTTTTAACGAAAAAAAAATTTTCGTCCGTAAAAGTAAGATAACTTTGGCACTTTGAATAAAAAATTTCTAAACTAATCTCAAAAAAATTATATTTTAAATTAAAAAAGGTCTTTTACATTACCTGAGAAAGGAGGGGAGGGGGAGCGAGCCCACCACCTTAGCAAAAATCTATGGGACTAGACATCGTAAAGTGTGTGTGCCAGGTGCTTTCAGTCAATTAGCAGAAATGTCATTCCAATATACGTTAGTATTGCGATCATTACTTGTTTTTAAATTTTGAATCCCGTTCACAAAAAGAACTGCACAATCGTCCTTACTGCGAATCACAATAATTATAAAATAAACGTAACTGTAAATCATAACGCTTATTATTAATTGTGTGTTAAAAAATGAAACGAATCACAGTCATAGGTGGGCAGGAAGGGGTTGGGAAGGTTATACCGTAGCTGACACCCCCCCCTAAAATTTGGGGGTACCCCGGACACCCCATCCCTAAAATTTAGGGTTCCCGGTACTAAAAACTCTAAAAATGGGGTATTTGAGGTATACCACAAAAATTTTTTTAGGACACCCCCCAAATTTCGGGGGTCGGGTATACCCCCCTCCAAAAAAAAAATCCGGGAAGCTGCCCATGTATAATAACAGTTACGAGTATTTTATGACGATTTCTACTCATTGTGTCGTGGTAACGACGTAATAATTATTTAATATTTTATTTTTACTTATTATATAAAAAATAATTAAAGAATCGCATTGTTTTTGTATAGTAGTTATATGTCATTCCAAAAGCAATAACGCTCTTTTCTGATACTTTTAGAAGAATTAGGCTTAACTTCAAAGCAGTCTCGGAGCTTGAAAATTCTTTTCCGCTTATTTTCCAGCAATCCACGTGTTCTCTACGCTCCACATAATACAAGTGCAGATGTCATTGTTAAGAAAGTAAGTTTACGACGAAAGTTCAAGTACAGTAATAAATGACATTTTCAAGTTCGGGAGGGATTCTGGTTAAAGAAGAAGCCTTGGGTTTTTAAATTGGTAGTTAATGGCTTAAACACTTTTTTAAAATCTAGCCAGAAATCAAACGAATTGGAGTTTCAATTAAAACTCTTTGTAAATCTTTTTTTTTAGTCAAACTTAGTGTTTTTTTGCGCAAAAACAGACCTGTGCACGGTCTGAAAATGCCCCCCCCGTTTTATTGGAGGATTTGCCCCCCCCCGTTTTATTGCCCCCCCGCCAATAAATGAAAAAGTACCCTAAAAATATGACGCCATTTTTGACCTATGATGACGCCATCATCGCGAATTTTTTGCAGTTTTTAGCCTATTTCAATGTACTTTAAGCCATTTTAGACCTATTTTTACCTTATTTCCGCTTTTTTGTCCCTTTTTTCCCTTTTCCCTTCTTTTTATCACTTTTTTTTCTATTTTTTTTCTTTCCCCCCTGTTTGCCCCCCCCTTTTTTTGGCCCCCCCCCCGTTTCAAAAAAGTTGCCCCCCGTGCCCACCCCCGTTTAAACCCCGGGGGGGGGCAGTGCACATGTCTGCAAAAAGCGTTGATTATTGTTAACTTAATGTTTTGCGCATGTAAAAATATTTGTCTAAACTTAGGGTCGATCGTAATATTTGTTTTAGGCTAATGCAACGTTTGCTTTACTAGCATCATTTACCGACTATGCCAAGGCAATTATGAATGTTACGGATGACCTGCTGGACTATATGAAGTTAAATGAAACGAAAGAAAATCTAAAGAAACTAAGAAAGGTTGCTATAAATAGTATTTTATTTGTTTTTGCTATATTAAGTCTTATTTTATTTTTTCCGTTTTAATTGGAGGAACTTAATGAAGTACAAAAAATACTGATAATCTATTAATTAAATCAAAAAATTAACCAAAAAGTTACAAAAAATAAAAGTCTAAGTTCAAAAAAAGAAAAAAATGAATTTTAATAACTAGATCATCCAATGGAAGTGAAACTGTTGTTCTACTTAGGTTCAAGTATTTTATGCAATTGTGTCTGGTTATTTTTTGACATAAATTACACTCGATATTGAGTTTTTTAATTTAAATATTCTAAATTGTAAATGTCAACGTTATAAAAAATATTTGCTCAACGTATTTCAATTCCATATTTTAAAATCACAGATTTACAAATTTGATTTTAGTGATATTATTGCAATGCAATTCATGATATGGCGCTTTAGCGAACGTATTTTTTGTGTAGCGTCACCCATATTTTGGGAGGCTTTAAGAAACTAAGTTCATAAAATTTCGCGTGCAAACGTATTGCACTGCGCATTTCAAAACTCAACACTAATGAAATTTTTTTACATTTTCCTTAATAATTTTTTATAAATTTTTTCAAAATCTTTTTTTAGCTCAATAATTTTTTGATAATACAGATCACTGCACGAAAAAACAAGAATGTATTGCAGATTTGAAGAAAAAAAACGATAGATGCAAACGGAGCTGCGGGAGAATCCAGCCCTTTATGCACCAAAAAATTAAAAATGTGAAAAAAATGAATGCAAACGGATTAAAAGTTTGAAAAAATTAAGATACCAACAGATTTATGCACCAGAAAAAAAATATGAAAAAAATTTAGATGCAAGCGGAGTTGCGTGAGAATCCGGCCCGAGGATATCTGCTGGCACAGCCGGGACTGGGTCGGTTCCTGGAGGACGCCGAGGCCGTCCCAGACAGCCAGCAGTTTCAGCAGGAGCTGCAGATCACCTACAAGGCCGCCTGCTCCTGGGTACAAATGGCAAAACACGTCAATTTGGACGTGTTTAAAGGTAATATTACTTTGTTAGCAATAAGGTATAGTGTTTAAAAATATGCGAGGTCAAAAAATAAAAGTTTTTAACTCAATGGATGCGAAACAGGTTTTGGAGTAAAAAATAGGTTTTACAAGGCTTCAACTTTATTAGCCTTAGAAAATTAACGATTGGCGCTCAATGTTACACTAGGTTTTGTGATTTTTATTTTATAATTCGCAATTTTTGAGCATCGTATTTCTAAAACATCAACGCAATAGTTTTTGTTACGAAGGTTTTAATCCAATGAAAAAAAAACTTGACCATCAAGCCAATGTCTTCTAAGATTACAAATACAAAAATCCTATTCGTGTGGAGTTTCATTTTATAATACGCTGTCGCAGGAAGAACAATAATTGGATAATAGTTAAAAAGTGCTGCCTTGGGTTCAAAGTGGTGAATCACATCATCAGACCTGTGCACGGTCTGGAAATGCCCCCCCCCGTTTTATTGGAGGATTTGCCCCCCCCCCGCCAAAAAATGAAAAAGTACCCTAAAATTATGACGCCATTTTTGACCTATAATGACGCCATCATCGCAAATTTTTTGCAGTTTTTAGCCTATTTCAATGTATTTTAAGCCATTTTAGACCTATTTTTACCTTATTTTTGCTTTTTTTTGTCCCTTTTTTCCCTTTTCCCTTATTTTTTTCTCTTTTTTTCTCCTTTTTTTCTTTTCCCCCTGCTTGCCCCCCGTTTTATTGCCCCCTTTCAAAAAGTTGCCCTCCCGTGCCCCCCCATTTTGGAATTGACCTTCCACCCGTTTTAACTCCGGGGGGGCAGTGCACAGGTCTGCATCATTTTGTACGTCTTAGAAAATTCAGGGCTTTTTAATAGCCATATATACTAGATTAAGCTGGACCCCTTTCTTTAAACAAAAGTGACAAGAAAAAACTTAATCCACAGATGAAAATTAACATAATTATTTATTTTGTATTGTTTCATAGGCTACATAGCTTTAAATTTTATAAAATTTAATATAAATGATCGTTACTTATTATTATATTGTAATTTTTAGGATTTGAAAACGAAAAGGAATTAGTAAATTATTTTCTTACAGAAGCGTATTGGGACAACGTAACAGTATTTGCTAGTGAGTGAAATTTTTTTTGTGAAAACTTCAAACACTTAATTTTCCTTTTAAAATTTTGCCAGGGATGCAACTGAAAAGCTTAATTTTTTGTTGCTGGTATTTTTAAAAAGTCAAGGTTAATTGTGCATTTTAACGCTACAGTTATCTAGAATAATAGTTTGCATACTACGTGGTGATTAAGAGAAGGGGTTAGGGCAATGGAAGCAAGGTCCACGATTTTAAATGAAAAAAAAAACAACAGTGGACAAAATATTTCACTTTGTGGTTATAGAACTAATAAAGTAAGGGTGGTGGATATAGAACAGTTTTTAATATAAGAATATCAAGTGAATAAAAAAATTTAATAAATGGTCATTTTGTTTTATGTTAAAATTACAAAACTAAGTGTCAAAGTAATATTGAATAATCTTGTTGATTTTTAGTTGGTTTTTTTTCTGTTCAAAAGTGGGTGAGTGGGTTATTCAGTGTTGTTTTTTTGAAACAAATTATACTTAAAAATTTAATATTTTTTAAGCTTAATTAATAGGTCCTAAAAACATTTTAATAGTAACAATATTAATTTTAGGCGTAATATTTAAAATGAATCCGGACGGCTCATTGCCCAATCACATGATATACACAATCCGCCAAAACGGTTCTTACACCACGACCACTCGAGCTGTCCGCAGTCTCTACTGGTATCCCAGCCCGAGAGATTGGGACTACAGCTATTACACTTACGGTTTTCTCTGGATACAGGTTAGCGTTAGATGAATATAATTCTATTAAATGTTCGCCTTTTTTACCAGGGGTCTGTTTCATAAAATACTGGTCTTCGTAAATTACAAGTCTATCAATAACTTTTTTTATTCTGAACCATTTGCGTTAAAATTTGAAATGAAAAAAGATTATATGCCATGTGCAAACTATTTAAAATTTCATGTACGTAGCTGTTGTGTTGTTAAAGTTATTCCAGTTTTAAACTTTGGCCACTTGTAGTTTTTCACAAGTTCTCAAAAGAAAAATTTACCCTACTCCAGTAGGGTAAAATTTACTTTACGATTTCATCTCATTTTTTTACAAGTTTGTAAAAAAACTTGAATACAAGTGAAAATACAAGTGAAAAATACAAGTAAAAAATACCATTGTAAATTTGAATTATTTTTTTTGTTGGTTTGTGGAGGTATATTAAAAAAATCTATATATAAAAAATATAAAAAATCTATAAGCAATACGTAACTGAACGAACAACATAAA
>JASAMX010006246.1:0-18316 GCA_030248175.1 Microlaimidae sp. YZB2_3
AACAATAAGACAAAACCCGAAAAAACAATAAACCTATATAAAACAGAAAAATACAGTAAAAAAGCTAAAACATACGGTAGAAATTAGACATTAAAACAAAATAAATAATAAACAAAATAAATATTAATAAGTTTTATTCATCTTTTACTAATATTACTTTTTTACATCCTTTTCATATTTGATTATACCCAAGCTCGGCTTTACAATAATCGTCTAAAAAGTATTTTTTACCATTTACTCATGTTTTTTTTTTCTTTTTCGTGCCATATAGTATATATTTATAATTCGGTGTATAATATTTTATTTTGTATTTCTTTGTAACCTTGGTGTAATTTAATTTTAGTTTTAACCGGTTTTATGTGTTTTAGTATTGCCTGATGATAGCGATTCGAAATCGCCGAAACGTTGCAACATATTACTGATGTAATGTATACAATAAAAATATTATCGACTGTGCTTTTATTCATTTTTTATTTTTTATGTAAAATTCTAAAACAGTTGATTTTTTTTATAAAAAAATCGTTTTGACGTAAGTTGACGCATCATTAGCCGCTCATCACGTAAATATATCCAGCATTCAATAATTCATTTATTAATTATATTGTAATATGCGGTTTTATAGTAATTAGTAATTTTCTAGCTAAACACCAGATATACTTACAAGTTAAATGAAAATATCAGAAGTTTAACTATGAGGTATGATCATTTTCACTTATTTTTTAGCGAATTTACCTACTTTGTGAGTTGATGAAGTAAACATAATTGACAAGAGCTTGATAACATGCTAAAAGCAAAAAAATATATTGATAGATAAATTTTTGGTATCATATTAATAAAATAATTCTTGGTCCAGCCAAAACACACCTTTTACTATAATACTGGATAAAGTAATTTTAATTTCTTGGCAGTCCACCAATTTCCTAAAACTTATGGTCAATAAAAACAGTACTAAAAGCGCAGTGAATCGGCACAAACAATTGCGTTCACAATCAGCTTGCGTGATTGCGCACCTTGACCGCCAAGACGTTAACAAATAAAGTAAGAATAAAAAAATTTATAAAAAGAAACACAGTCGATAAGATATTTATTGAATACATTATTCTACGTGACGTTTCGATTGTATCGCACAATCATCATCAGACGAACTAAAATAATAACAAAATTAAATTTTGAATCTAATATATAATCATAATTACGGAATAAAAGCAAATAGGATAAAATAAAGGAATATATGAATACTAAAAATATTAAGACAAAGCGAAGGATCTTATATAACTTGATACATACAATTTTCAGAATAAAAATTTTTAAAGGTAAAAAATATGTAAAGTATAAAATTAAAATATTTATAAAATATGGAATGAAACAATACAAGAAATAATTTTAAAATATGTGTTAATCCCGTCATCTACATACCAGAGTGTCGGAACATTTGGGAATTTCAGCTCTTACCGGAAACCCTACTGTACGCCGAGAATCGGCTATTTTAGATCATGTTCTTAATTGTGGCTACAAGGCTAGTATTGATGATTTTCCTGTTGTTTGTACAGCTAACAGTGATTTTGAGCTTTTAATTAAAGAAAGTATTGTTATTGAGCAGAATAAACCCTCTCTTAACAAAAATATTTCTTCTTTTCCTTTAAAACTTTTTAAAATATATTTGTTTTTTACTTAATTCCTCCCGTTTTACAACAATTCTTCTTTTTCCCAATTACCTTTTTATACGCGCGCGCATTTTTACAGTACTTCTTTGTCTTACCAATTTGCTTTTTTTTCGGCGTTTTTTTCAAATTTTACTTCCTTTTTTTCTGTTCAAATTAAAAATGTGTCTTATTAATTAGTGCTATAATTTATCAGTTTTGTGTTTAATATTTTAATAGTTTGTCTGTTTCATTTCTTTTTATTATTGCTATACTGTAGGTCATATATTTTTCGTGTGTTAGGTTTTATTATTTTTATTACTATAGATTGTTTATACAAAAAATTTTTCCGTTTAAAAGTCTTACTTAAAAAAGTTTTTTTAAGCTTTAAATAAATAAAATTTTTCGTTTCAATTTATATATAAAAATTTTTTTTCCGGTCAAAATCTAGTTTTATTCACTATAAACGTTTTCTTTTATATATTTTTCAATAATACTGTATCTTTAAGTCTACTTTTAAAAAAATTTAATCTGTTGGGTTTAACACATATTTTAAAATTATTTCTTGTATTGTTTTATTCCATATTTTATAAATATTCTAATTTTATCTTGTATATATTTTTTTTACCTTTAAAAATTTTTATTCTGAAAATTGTATGTATGTCTTAATATTTTTAGTATTCATAATTCATATATTACTTTATTTTGTCCTATTTGCATTTATTCTGTAATCATAATTATATATTTGATTCAAACATTTAATTTTGTTTGTATTTTAGTTCGTCTGATGATAATTGTGCGATACAATTGAAACGTCACGTAGACTAATGTATTCAATACATATTTTATCGACTGTGTTTCTTTTTATAATAAAATGTCGGTTTCGATCTAACCAAAGTTTTCATCAAAAAAATTTAAGTGAACATTCTCGCAATCAAAACTGTCCACTTGCACGAAAGACTTATCAATGTATGAACATACCTAGCATAACAAAAATTCGGTCGGAGGTCCTACCACGAATCAAAGTTCCTATCAAATTAAATGAATTTTTTTGTATTATTTTTGAATCTGGGATTTCTATATAAAAATAAAACATCTCTTGACAAATTTTAGTTGCCTTTTTATATTTAATTAAACATCACAAAATTTTTTTTCTGATCACACCAAAAAATTTACATGTGAGAAACCTTAGTTACGCTTCATATAGCTCTAAATAATTGTCAAAAATTAACAAAAATACTCGAAATTGTTTTTATATAGTTGTTCAATCTTCGGTTTCCAAAAAATTTAAAATTATTGGTTTCATAACGAATTCTGATTTCGCGGCGGGACCGCGAACCCAAATTTTTTGTAATACTAGGTAGGTCCATAGGTTTGAAACCCTAATCGTACCCTTGTAAAACTGTTGTCTACATCAGCAAGCCTTCAGTTACCCCAATATGTTCACGTTATTGTTTTTCTAGTCCACATTATATCGTAAAAATTGCAATTTGTTTCAGATTATTAGTTTACGCTTTATAACTGCTATCTAATGCTACCTTGTAGCTCCCTGCTAATTAATTTACTAGCTCTAACGTATTGCATACATGATTGCCAACATTTTGTAACTTAATAAACAATTCGATTACGTTGTCATTTAATTTGCATAAGCGCATGGATTGGACGCAGCTGAATGACGTTCAGTATGATGAATATGTACTACTTTCAGTAATTTCTCGCGCAGTGTTCAACAAAAAAATAAAGGAAATTCATCAGTTGCCAACGCATTTATCAGAACTTAATCTCATTTGCGTAAGATTCAAGGATGTTAATTTTTTGTAATTCTACTGGCCTCTTTCTTGTTGCAAACCCTTGATCGTTGTTTTTTTTATTTTAGAGAATCGAGGCTTGATTGGAAAAAAAAGCTTTACTAATCTTACTGTTTAAAAAAAGGCACCCAGAGTTTAAAAAAGAAACTATCGTCCAATTTCGCTTACATCTGTTTCTTGCAAACTAATGGAGCAGCTTGTGAAGGTAGAACTTTTTGTCTATTTATTTTGTCAACGTTTTAATATGGTTTTAAAGCAAAAAGCTCTACAGTTACGCAGTTGTTGGAAAAACTATTCCTTCAGCCTGACACAAAGATACTTCAAAGGTCACAATGACTATAAAATCAACGTGACTCTCACTCATTTTTGTTTATATTAGTTGTGGTAATTATGTATATAAAAAGAGTCACACGTTACGAGTATATTACGACGCATCTGGCTCATTGTGTCAGAGTAACGACGAAATGAACTGTTATGGACGCAGGCATAGAAACAAAAACCTCCTTTAACCGATTAATATTGTCTTTAATTTTTATTTTACCAGGAATTTTGACACGGTGTCACATAAACTTTTTGAAGTCGTAAGTAAGGAATTTAGAAAATTTTTAAAGCTTGGAAAATTAACGGCCAGTTTTTTTTTTTTAAATTAGACTAGATTTATGGTTTGTTTAGTTTCTAGCGAGTTAAAACTTTTTTAAAAATAAACTTTTCAGTATAGTTCTTTATCTCACGAGTAGCTAGCTAGGAGTGTAATTAGTCTAATACCATGTATTTGCATATTATGACACGCTGCCTAGAAGAATTATAAGTTCCCTAACTTAACAGATTAACAGAGTTTCTCAGTTAACAATTATTTTTAATGAACAATAGGCTTTGGCTACAACGATTTAAAACAGAAAGCTTCAAGTTTCCAATATTCGGCTTCAAGTTCCCTTGTTTTTTTAGTTTCCTCGACGCTAAGTTTCCAAATATAAAAAATCCCGTAATGATTATGTTTCAAATATATGACGCTTTATAATTACAGGTTATATTGTAAACTTGACGGGTGATAGTGCACGCAGCACGTCAGTGAATGAGGTACTGAGGCTGAAGGATATTACAGGTTCAAACTACATTGTAGTTATAACAACGTTTCGGTAAGTCAAATTACCATCATCAGACATTTCGCATCCAAAATGGAACCGCACACTATCATTAATAAAAAACTAATATAATTGAAATAAAAGCGTGATCGGCTGCTTTTTTTATTTATTACAGGTTCACGTCCTGTATCAACCATTTTTTAGCCAAAAAGCTAAAATAGCTAATTGTTGTCATATTTTTTTAAACTCGATTTATTGCCCTGTTATACAAAAAATCCGTTATATCCAACTGACTAAGCGCGGGTGGTTGCGTGGTGGTGGTGGTTGTGGCTTCGGTGGTGGTCGCCTCGGTTGTTGTCGTGGTTTTCTTGGGTTTCTTCGTTCGCTTCGAGGGCCTTCTGGTCCGGGGTTTTGTCGGCGGCCCCCTCGAGGGTCTAGGCGGCGGCCGCGACGGCCGCGGCGGTGAAGGCGGCGGGGGCGCGGGCCAACCCCCGCGTTGCGGTCCACCCGAAACCACGCCCAAGGGCGACGGACCTCCGGATATTCTAGAATAAAGACAATGGTCTTGGAACCTTCAGAAACCTGTCATAGTATTTTCTGAAGTTCATAGTTATGGACTCCACGGTGTCCAATCATAGAGTTTTATTATCGTGGAAAGAATTACAGAATAAAAAAGTGACTGCGTACAAAAAGTCCATGGATAACGAGAATTAATTATGCCGTCATATTACCGCTTTTTTCTGACTGCCGTCACATTTCGAAAGTTTGCCGTCATATGTCACGGACCAATATGAGCGTAATTAGGACAAAATTAAATGTTTTACAGATTAAATACATAAAATACGTAAAAAAAACAGTACGTAGTAATTTGAAATACATGTTTAAATGTTTACATAAATTTTATAATTTTGGGTTTGATGTATTTAGAAAAATGTGCAAACTTTCAAAATTTACATTACAACTTTCAACATCTCATGTTCAAAATTTTTTTTAGAAAACTCGTCTTTTAAGTGTGATTTTATAAACGTGCTTTTTAAAAGAAGAGTTACCATGTAAACAATAATGTTTTGGTTAATTTTTAGGTTTTGCATAGACTTAAGGAAAAAAGGTTTTTAATCTTCAACTTGGAGGAACACACCATTTAATACAAGTTTACCAAGATAAAATTTGGCTTGATTTTTGGGTTTCGCTTAGGCTTAGGTTTGATTTCTTTATTTAAACGTAAACGTCTGTTTAATTAATCTATAAACAGATGACCTATGTTTACATGTAGGTTTGAAACCATTGAAACATTTCTTTGCATGGTTTTGCACGTTATCAATAAAGTGTGTTTTCTTAAAATTCAGTCTATAGTCATGGAAGTCATGGGATTCTGTAGTCATGAGAGAATTGACAATAAGGCCTGGGGTCGCATTCTAAAGAAATTTTTATATTTACCCCGATAAATTCATTTCAATGAAAATAACAAAAATAAATATATATTGTAAATAAATAAACCTGCCGCATATGGGACAGAAAATGATTGCAATGAATTTTTTTTTTAATTTTTTTTCTCGCGCCGCCCAACCACCTCGCGCAAAATAAAAAATTTAATCAATGCGCGTATTTTATTTTTTATTAAATTAATCCTACGGGAGAAAATATTTAAACACCCCTCGAGTTGGATAAATTCTTATTCTTAAAACAATAGAAAAAATTTAACCCGACTTTTACCTAGGTAAAATTAATTTTTCACTCGCATCCTTAAGCACGTAAAAAAAGTTACCCTGGGGTAACTTTTAACCGCGCGTCAGAATGCGCGCCCCGGTTGGCGCCCGGAAAAAATACATTCTGCAAAATATCTTCGGAAAGAATATCTTCTGAAAGACTTTTAAATTCTCAACTAAAGAAAACTTTTTTTTCCCTAAGCCTAAGCGAAACCTTAAAATCAAGCTAAAAAGACATAAAAAAATTTAAAAAAAGCTTTAAAAGTTTTTAATGTACTGAATAATTTACTGCTGAAAGAAGATATTTCTCCGGAAGATATTTTGCAGAAAGTATTTTTTCCGGATACCCCCTGGTGGCGCCCGGAAAAAATACATTCTGCAAAATATCTTCGGAAAGAATATCTTCTGAAAGACTTTTAAATTCTCAACTAAAGAAAATTTTTTTCCCTAAGCCTAAGCGAAACCTTAAAATCAAGCTAAAAAGACATAAAAAAGTTTAAAAAAAGCTTTAAAAGTTTTTAATGTACTGAATAATTTACTGCTGAAAGAAGATATTTTTTCCGGAAGATATTTTGCAGAAGGTATTTTTTCCGGGCGCCACCTGTGGTTGACACCGGGGTGCCAGTGACAAGTAAAAACGCATTAACACCGCAGCGACAAATGACACGGCAACAATGTAAACGCCCTCGGAAGGGCGTTTTCGCTGGTAAATGTCACATGTCACTCAGATGTGAACCAGCCCCAAGGGAAACATTTTAAAAAAATAAAATTTCGTTGTTGTGGATCTAAGTTCTCAAATTTTTTCAATAAATTTGTTTGTTTTCCAGAAATAGCTAAAACTTCAAGTATATTAACTAGAGTTACTTGCTTGTATGTCCTTCGTGCTTATAAATTCAAAAAATTTAACATTTTTAACCTCTTTAAAAACATGCGGCTTTAAGCTTCTAAATTTTAACTGCTTCAAGTTCCACAGATTAATTTATTTAATATTAATTCTTTTAATAGATATAACAGCAATGCGGTCGCGACTGGGATGCAAATTTTTATGATCATTGATGTTTCGGCGACCATCTATTAATATTCTTTCGATTGCGTGGTGTAATAAAACCGCATTGTTAAACTACGTTTTTTTTGCAAAGTTTGCGGATTGTTTCCCAAAATATGGCAACATTTACTCTCCTTCGTTTGAAAATATTCTTAAACGGAAAAAGTAAAAAATATTCTCAAATGGAAAAGTTCATTTCGATTGAAAATTCGTCGTATTTTTGATTTCACCACAAAAAAAAACAAAAAAAATCAAAATTACCTGGTCGGCGGCGGCAACGGCGGAGGCGGCGGCGGTGTCTGCCTCCGTATGTAAATATTTATCGGCGGCCGTTTGGGTTTCGGCTGCGGCCTGGGCCAAACCTGGGGCTGCCGGGTCGGGGCGGGCTGAGGCGGTCGGTATACCGGAGGGGGCGGGGGCAGCGGCGGGGCGGGGGGCGGCGGTCGCCGGGACGGGCCTGGCGCCGGAACGGGTGCCGGGGCGGGCCGGTATCGGTAGGTCGGCGCCGCGGTGGATTGGTAGGCCGGGGCCGGGGCGGGTCTCGGGATTGGCGGCGGCGGCGGCGGCGGGGGTGGGGGAGGCGGCGGCGGTCGTCGAGAAGCTTGCGTCTGCTGTCCACCTCCGTAACTCTGAAAAAATGACAAGATGATAACATTTTGTTCGTAAAATTGACTATTTTTTATTTGTCTTTAGAAATTTAAAACTTCCGCATTCTTCATGAATCGCTCTTAATGTCTTGCTTTCTGTATAAATTGCTCTTAATGTTTTGCATTCTTCTTTTTTTTTACTTTTTAAAAATTAAAATATATCATTTTTCTCATTGCAAAATTATATATACTTAAGAAAATACAAATAGCTACAAAGCTTTTAACAAAATTTTTGCCTAAAAATTTTTTTAAAGGTTTTAAACATGACTTTAACAAGTCGTTTAAGAGAGAAATACAATTTAAAGAATTGTTACATGATTCTATTCAAAATCGTATATAAAAATTCCAATTTCTGCTACATAACAAGTCTGGGTTAGTGTCTGTAAAGGTCTTTTATGTTTCACGTCATATGAATGAACGTTTGCTCCCTATTTCACGTTATTTTTAAAGTGTTTGGGTAGAAATTATTATAAAACACCTGACATAAAATAGGGCGAAATATGATAGATGTACTGAAGGTGAAAAAATCAACCATAACGGGAATTTAAGGCAGGAAATGTACTCAAATTTAGATAGGCCTTTAAAAAGATTATTAATGTAGCAAAAAGTACAATGTTTAAAAAAAGCTAAAATAATCATTCATAAGATTAAAGCTGATATCAATTTTAAACATCAAACCTTGTTAGATATTTTAGTACTGTTAGTTAAATTTACCGTTACGGAACTTTTAATTAACTTTATTGTTGTTTTTTTTTCAGATTATGTACATTTAAGGTGAAACAAACTTATATGAACTTTTTTTTTTAAATTTTAAGGTTGTAAAGATTTTAAACTTTCGGTTCCAAGTTCCCCTTTCCTAGTTTTAACTGTTCTATTGTCGGTTCCAACTTCCAGTTTCATAGGTTCCGTCGGTTCCAGGTTCCCCGATTCAAGTTCCAGGTTCCTTCGGTTCAATGGTACGTGGTCTTTAGAACCACAAACAGGGAACTTGGAGCCATTAAAAATTTTTGGGAACTTGGAGTCACAAAGCAATGGGAACTTAGAGCCTTTAAGAAAAATTGGTTTGTGGTTAGATTTAGGCTTCGAAACGTTTTAGCGATTTTTATTTTCGGCTCCAAGTTTCCAACTTACGGTCCAAGTTCCCTATTTTCGGCTCCAAGCTCCAGCTCCAAGTGCACAAGGCTCCATCGACCCTAAATCGGTTCTATTTTTCGTGTTTCGACTCTTTTTCCCGTTTTTTATTTCTGAATTTCATTCAACTCCAAGTTCCCCTTTTCGCCTCCAAGTTCTCCAATTTCATCTCCAATGTGTCCATTTCCCGCTCTTTCTTTTAGCTTAAAGTCCATTTGGCATCTAGTTCACTCGGTTACAAGTTCCTTCGGTTTAAAAGTTCCTATTTAAAATTTCTTATTTTTGTTCTTTTAAAAGGCTTCAAGAGCCATGTAAAACTTATTTGGGCTCCAAGTTTAATCGTGTCTAAGTATATCTTTTTGCTCTAAATTCCTTTACTTCCAAGTTCTTTTGGCTCCAAGTTTCTTCGGGTCTAAGTTCCTATGGCTCCGAAGTCTCTAGGATTCAAGTATATTCAGCTCGAAGTTTTTTTCGGTTCTAAGTTCTTTTGGCTTCAAAATTTCTGGGTTCCAAGTTCCTTCACTTCCAAGTTCCGTCAAACCTAAGTTCCTTTGTCTCCAAAGTCTCTCGGGTCTAACTTCCCTAGGCTTCAGGTTCCTTCGGCTCTAAGTTCTCTCAGATCCATGTTCCTTAGGCTCTTAGTTCCCACAATGGATGCAGTTTACCGCCTGCGTGTTGGTTGTGGTCCTCTTACACTTTCTAGGTTTTGACGTTTGAGGCGGAATCTGCGAGGGAGGGAGCCAAGTTCCCTTGTGTCTAAGTTCTTTTGGCTCCAAAGCTTCTGGGATCTAAGATCCCACATGTATGCAGCTTACAAGCCGCGTGGTGGTCGTGGTTTTTTACGCTTTCTGGGTTTCGACGTTTGGGGCGGAATAGGCGGGCGAGGGGGCTAAGTTCTCTTGGGTTTAATTTCCCTTGGCTCCAAACTTCCCTGGATCTAAGTTCCTTCGCCTCCAAGTTCCAACAATGTATGCAGCTTACCGCCTGCGTGGTGGTCGTGGTTCTCTTGCGCTTCCTGGGTTTCGACGTTTGGGGCGGAATAGGCGGGGGTGGGGGCGGGGGTGGCGGGGGCGGTGGCGGGGGCCCGGGGGGCGGCCGTCTCCCGGTCTGCTGGTTCGTCTGTTGGTTAGTAGTCTGCTGGCCGGTTTGCCGATGGCGCACTTCCAAAATCACCCTTTGCGGCTGCGGCTGAAATTGGAGGCGTGCTAATATATAAGCAAATTTTTAACATAATTATTATTCTAAGGCAGTTAATTGATTAGAAAAAAAGTTAGTAAGTTAACTAATAAAATACTGTATAAATAATAATCTAGTAAGTTAACTAGTAAGCTTAAATTTCCAACTGGTAAGTTAATTGCCAAAATATTTTAACTAGCAAGTTAAATCTTCATTGTTTATAAACTAAAGATAAATTCTATCAGGGTGAAAATAGCTAGGTGGTAAAGTAAACCACTCGTTTTTCGAAAAAATATCACGTGGAAAGAAACACTTGACGCAACTTAATAATAATTGGTTACATCATCTCTGACAACTTTTTTTATTATTTTTATCCTTGCACGTTCATTCTTTATTTTTCTCTGACGGCGAGCGGTTACGCCTTTAATTGAGTTTTAACTTTAACAGGTGGATTGCTTAAAAGGTAAACAAACAAGTTATTTAGCAGTTATTTGTTATTTGTAAGTTATAATTATTTATCTAAATTCGACAAAAATTAAATAAATTAAGCAATTAGGGAAAATACGCTAGGCTGGCGTAAATCTTTGTGCCTCTTCCACTCAATTATAACGTTATAAAAACATTTTTATTAGTAATGTTTCCCCAAACTATTATGCTGTAGAGCTCAGATTGTTTAAAAAGAAAGGATTTTTCATAATAGAAAAGCAAAAGTTTAAAGTTATAAAACAAAAAAGTAAAAAACAAAAAAATTATAAAACAAAATTATAACACTGCAGTTTCGGCCAGTAATCAAGTTAGCATTTTTTAATTTTTTCATATGAATTTTTTAATCGGTGTTTTAAATAAAGTTTTCTAAAAAAATTTTATAGCTCTAAATTATAAGTATACCAGCTAATTATTTAATTAAATATAACAGACAAAAGTAAATAAAAACGTTAATTTAAATATTAGCGTAATTTTAAACTAAGTTTAATTATTATAAAGCAAATAAAATAAAAAACTTTCTCAGTTCTAAAAACTTCTATTCTTTTTATTTTTATATAACATCATATTTCTTTGCTGTTGCTACGTTATTCTATAAGGCTTATGTTTCCTCTTAAAATAAATTTTACGTTATTTTAGCTACTTTTTTAGAATGTTGGTAAAAACTTTAAGTTAAAATAATAAATCATTTTAATCATTTTATTATTAAGTAAATCGGAAGAGTTTTGGAGCTCCCCAGGGGTATTCTAATACTGTAAAAACCGGAGCTCCGAAAACATCACAAATTTCTATACCTGAGGTAGCGATAACTTTATATTTCTTTGTTGTTATTACGTTATTCTTTAAAATTTATGTTTCCCCTTAAAATAAATTCTACGTTATTTTGGCTAATTTTTTTTAGAATGTTGGGGAAAAGTTTAATTTAAAATAATAAATCATTTTAATTTCTTAATTATTAAGTAAATCGTGGGAGTTCAGGAGCTCAGCAGGGGTACTCTAATACTGTAAAAATCGGAGTTCCGGAGAGCATCACAACTTTCTGTACCTGAGGTAGCGGGGGAAAAGTTCGAGGCGCTTGAGTCTGATACGTCTGACTCTGATGATCTCTTTGTCCAACCACTATTTGTACCTACGAAATAAATAAATTAATACATATAAGAAAGGCGTCGATTTTTTTATAATACTAATAAAAGTAAAGTACGCTTTATAGTGAATAGTAGCTATACAAAATAATATTCGCCATTTGAAATATACGCCTTTTACGGTACATTATACGGTAATTCCACACACCACAGTAACATTTAACCAGATTTGTATATAAAGATATCCACTTACACTCTAATAAAAATATGTGAGATGAATAGAAAATTTTTATTCTTTTTTAATGACTTAAAATAATTTTAATAATATAAGGTAAGTGACGTAAATTCGGTCATCCTTAGTTACGGCCACTCATTATTGTTTTCTCTACATGCAATACTATGTGAATCAACTAAAGATAAATTCTATCAGGGTGTAGGGTAACTGACTTAATTTCAGCCACCTTTTTTTTATTTTTTTTGAATAAGTTTTTTCTGGCTTTTTCAATCAAGCCGAAATTTGGCCTAAAAATCAAACAATAGCTATATTTGTTATTCCAGTGCAAAATTTGAGTATTTCTGTTACACTTAAAAATCAGTGAAGGTTTAAACTTTTTTTAAAGTGGCCGAAGTTAAGGCGCGTGCCATTTATTTCGGCCCCCTAGGAAAAACTGGCCATATTGCTTAAACGAACAATAAAAATTTCTAAAGGTTGCAAATTTACCCTTAGGTATTGTTCTTGGTACATATAACTTAATTTTTCCCGTTTGCGAACTTTAATAGTTATTAGCAAGACTTTAAATAATTATGTCAAAACCTTAAAAAAAGGTTTTAATAACTTGTATTTTTTGTTCAATTTTTATTTTTGGCTTAAAAATGTCAAAACAAAGTCAAACGAGCAAAAAAAATCCTTTATAAATACGGTAGTACAATGATTATTAAAAACAGCAAAAAAAGGCAGGTTCTTTCACCTAAATTTTAAGGTGGCCGAAATTAACGGAATCTTAAAATGCGCAGTTAGTTAAACGCATTGTAAAATAATTTTGAAGAAAATATCAAAACATGAAAATTAACAACTTTGAGCCTTAAATAGAATATATTTTAAGGTTATATATTGCTTCGTTCTAAATTTAATGCAGTTTAAACACAAAGCAAAAATTAAGAAAATCATAAAAAATTCACTTTTTGTATGAAAATGTTGATAATGTAGAATAATAAAAATAAAAAACTTTTGCAAAAACACTTTATTCAACATTAATCCAGTTACTTTTGTGCTAGTTCTTTTGTGTTTTAAAAATAAGCCAATTTTCTAACACCCTAAATTTGTGGCCGAAATTAAGGCGTGGCCGAAATTAAGTCAGTTACCCTAATTGACTAGGTGATAAAGTAACCACTTTTTCTTCGAGAAAATATCACGTGAAGAGAAACACCTGACGCAACTTAATAATAATTGGTTACATCATCTCTGAAAACTTTTTTTTATTATTTTTATTCTTAAGTGTTCATTCTTTATTTCTTCCTGACGGAGAGCGGTTACGCCCTGAATTTCAGCCTGATGGATTTTAACTTTAATTACATAAAGATCAGTACAGGATTTATCTAGCCATACACAGTTCATTACGTAATTTTGCTAATGGCAAAACTAAAAGCCAGTAGCCGAAATTTAATACAAAAAAAGAAGGAAAATTTTGAAGAAAAACAACCCAAAAATTTCACAGGGAGAGGCAAAAAACTTTAAAAACAAACAAATAAACAAGCAACCAAGAATATAATCAAATCAAATCATATGGTTTATTCCAGCAAATACAGATTACAAAACAAAAAAAATATTTGGCGAGCCGATATCGGTCGCTAAAAACTTAAAACAAATAAATGTGGTTTACTTGAAAAATGACTCCAAGGCTTAGTATTCTAAGCACTAGCTTGAGTCATTGTTAAGACTTTTCCTTAAAGGCGCGGTGCAGAGGCACGCTTTTTGTCTTCGATTTTGATATTTTTATGAAAACCGTACCCCTGCCCCCAATAGCCCACAAAAATTTTTTCAAGAAAATATCTCCCGTAGTTCAGAAGTTATGACCCCCCAAAAATGGCGTTTTTCGACAATTCTGTACGTGACAGATCGCTCAATGGGTATAACAATTTACGTTACAATTTATGTACTTAAACAAAGCGGCTACTTTCTACTTTAATTTGATACCTTGATCGTTAATATTGGTGAAATATTTGTCGAAATATTGCGCTTCCCGTACAAAAAACCCGCAGCTTTTTCGTTAAAAACACCAAACGACGGCAGTGATTTTGTGAAGTTGGCCCAACCTTTCTTTTCTTCATTGCTTGTTTTTAGCAAAAAAATCGAGGGTTTTTGTACGAAAAACGCAATATTTCGAACAATACTGCATAAATCTTAACGATCAAGGTACCAAATCAAAGTAGAAAGTAGTCACTTTCTTTATATGCACAATTTGTAATTAAATCGTTTAACCCATTGAGCAATTTTTGACGTACAGAATTGTCAAAAAAACGCCATTTTTGTGGGGTCATAACTCCTGAACCACTGGAGATATTTCGTTGAAAAAAATTTTGTAGGCTATTAAGGGCAGGGGTAAGGTTTTCTTAAAAAATTATCAAAATCATAGACAAAAAGTTTGACTCCGCAGGTCCGCACCGCACCTTTAACCAAAATATTTAAAAGGATGGAAACTTTTTTTTTCGATGACTTATTACATTTGAATACTTAAAATGGAAGACTTTTTTTAAACTCAAATAATGAAGTGGCCAAGACCTGGTTTTCTGACAAATTATTCCATTTAGACACAACTCTATTAAACTTTCTCGAATTTAATTCTAATTTATTAATAAAAAAATAAAAAGTCTAAAATTCTATGTTTGATTATTATTCCAAATAAAAAATGCTTATATAATAAAATACACCCAAAAGTGTATAAATTATTAGAATGGCTTAATAACAATTTGATTAAAAATGCGTTTTGCTAGGTCAGTTAAGGCTGGTTCATACTTATGACAAAACGTCCTTTGGACAAAGTCCAAAGGACAAAAGTCCTTTGGACTTTGTCCAAAGGACAAATACAGCGTAAAAACGTCCTTTGGACTTTGTCCAAAGAACAAATACAGCGTAAAAACGTCCTTTGGACTTTGTTCTTTGGATTTTGTCCTTTGAACAAAGTTCAAAGGACAACGTTATCAATTACCAATTTCGTAAGTTGGTAACGTTTTCGTTACCAATTTCAGGGAGTCATGAATCCTTTTGAGGTTGGAAATGACTGAGTAGTATTAAAAATATATTCAGTTTTGCTTATTGGGTCATACACTACAGTGCGGTGTAAACTTGCTTCAGTATGTTCCTGTCTTATGACGAAATAAATAAATAATAATAATAAAAAATAAATAATAACGTGTTCATACTTTTTGTCCTTTGGACTTTTCCCTTTGGATTTTGTTCTTTGGACATTGCCCAACGGACAAATTCTAAGTTGCATTCATACTTCGTCCAAAGGAAAAAGTCCAAAGGACGTTTTGGCTTGTCCAAAGGACGTTTTGGCTTTTCTAAAATTGTCCTTTGGACTTTGTCCAAAGGACGTTTTGTCATAAGTATGAACCAGGCTTTACCCTACTTGATATAAACAATTATTTACATAGGTGCAAACACCGCAGCGCCATACAAAAAGTACGGGGTCTTTAGAGCCACAAGCAGGGAACTTGGAGCCATAGAAAATTTTTGGGAACTTGGAGCCATAGAAAATTTTTGGGAACTTGGAGCCATAGAAAATTTTTGCCGCGAGCAATGGGAATTTGGAGCCTTTAAGAAAAAAATTGGTTTGGAGTTAGATTTAGGCTTCGCTTAGGCTTAGGTGAACGTTTTAGCCATTTTTATTTACGGCTCCAAGTTCCCAACTTACGGCTCCAAGTTCCCTATTTTTGGCTCCAAGTTCCAGCTCTAAGTTTCCAAGGCTCCATGAACCCTAAATCATACAAAAAAAACGCAGACAATTTTTCTTAATTCTTTCATTCGCATAAAAAATGCTTTAAATAATGCCATACGGTTAGGGCAATGTACATATCGAAAAAAAAGAAATGTTTTTAATAAAATTCGGATAACATATCATATCACAATTAGGCTGGGAACGTTTTTACTCCTCTATACGCTAGAGCGTATCTTTTCTCGCGGAGTACTTCAAACCCTGGAACGTGGATCCGTTGCAGAAAATTGTGATAACTTAAAGCCACAAAAATTAGAGTTAGGAGAGTTAAATAAAAAATTTGCGCATAAGTTGATCAGGGTTAAATTCATTTATAATCCGAAAAAAAACCGCACCACGTATCCTTATAATTACCGCCAAAGTTCCTTTTTTTCGAAATACAGATCTGATTTTTCTAAAAATTTAAAGCCCCATTTACGTCTCTAAATTCGCACCCATGTTCCCCTGCTCTAAGTTCCCAAAATTTCAGAATTTTTCACAAGGGTATAAATTACTAAAAAAATAAACTACTTTATGAATTGAATCGAAATTCCCACTGGAGGCAGATGAACTTTGGCTTGTTTGGCTGCTTTGGTAACTACTCTGGCTAGATTGATAATTGTTTTGCGAAGCTGAACTGCCTTGGCTAGATTGATAATCGCTTTGCGAAACTAAAATTATTATCTAATATAATAATAGGGTTTTTGTAATAATTTTTTGCAACTAATTATAATGGGTTGAAAAATTGCATTTTTGTAGCGGCTTGAGCTATCTTGTATTTTATTATATTCAGTCTACACCAATATTTAAATATTGATAAGTTTTAAAAAATTCAATGTGTTTTCTGAAAACCGTTCGTCTGTTATTATTATTAATTTTTTTAAATTCGGGTTCTGTTTTATTTGGTATGTTTAATATTGATTTGAAAATTTTGATAAAAAAATAACATTATAAATAATTTATATACATTTAATAATGTTTTATTAACTTAATAAAAACAAGAATTTTCAAATTTAAAAGAGCCCCGCTCACAAACATGATACGTCTGGGAAGAGGCAGCAACGAACGTGACTTTCTACAACGTCAATATATAAAATTGAAACATTAAAATGTTTTTGCGATTATTTTCATTGCCATTTGCTTTAACGCGTAAAAAGACTAAAATGTCAGAAAAATTAGTAGCAATCGTATAAGAAGAAAAAAATGATGAGAACACCTTACCCTGCGTTTCACCTCCAGGTGAATGTCGAATTTCAAGTATCAAAGGCTGTTGACTGTAAGCTTTTCCTGAAACATTTGTGTATGAAAAATTTTATACGTTTATGGGTGTTAAAAAACTGTAAAACACTCTGAATAATTAAATTGTCGTTTGTATATCGTCTGCCATGTCGGGCACTAAGTAAACATAGTAAACATAATTATTGCAAGCATAATATAACATTAAAAATATTCATACTTACTTTTTAAATGCACTTCAGAAACTAAATAAAGCTGGAATAACAAATTACCATTATTATAAAAAAAAGCACCACAAGATGTTGCAACAAATACAGTTATTGCTCGTATAGTCTAATAGCAGCCCAAGCTCTAGTAGTAGCCTATCTCTAACAGTAGCCTACTGTTTTGCGCTAAATTGAAAAAATAGTAAGCCCAGCCCCTAATATAAGCCTAAACTGCTGTTAGAAACCTGCGTACAATTTTCAGGACTGCTTTTAGTACAGTTTTATTTCAATTGTCTAAATATCCTGTAAAACAACGGTTACATCAAAAATGAAATACGTCCGTAGTACGGCAAAATGAGCCACTGTCATTATAAAATACACGTGACTGTGACTCTTTCTGTAGTTAATATGATCCTGTTTAAAATTTGAAATCAGTCACAGGCACACATATTTTATACGAACTGTGGCTCATTTTGCCGCAGTAACGACGAATAAATAACGTCCACCGGCAGGATTTGGGTCCTTATCATTTCGTCGTTACTCTGACACAATGAGTCAGAAGCGTCATAAAATACTAATAACTGTAACAGTTTTTTTTCTTTACACATAAATAATCTTAAAAAAATGAGTCAGAGTCACGTTGATTTTTTACTGATTGCGACTCTTTGTGTAATAGTAACGACGATTTTATGAAAATGAAATTTTGTTGGTAGTTTGTAGAGTACTTGGTTTGCAAAAATTGTTTTTCAAAACTATACTTACCTGTTGATTCTTTGTTTAAATTCTTTCTTTCTTTCTTTTAATGATCAGATAACAGAATTAATATCATACTAAGCATAGTTTATGCATAGTTTAATTCTTCTGTTTTCATCATTTCATTGTGTTTATTTTTTCTTTTTCTATTTTTTTTTCTTTTTTTTTTTTTTTTTTCATCAACAACATCAAATCTGCGACTTAATTGCCGCCAATATGAATCACAATTGTAACTAATTATCAATGAACATAGCTATCTGATATGACTTTAAAGGCTCAAAAAGAGCGCTTATTTAAGTCAGTTCCGAAAATCTTTAGTATATGTAATGGAACGAAGAGCACAACAT
>JASAMX010006249.1:0-13028 GCA_030248175.1 Microlaimidae sp. YZB2_3
CCTACTTTTTCCGAGTTTGTATTGTTTGGGGAAAATGGTGATATTTTCATATTACTGATTTAACATACTTTTAATTTAAATCAAAATAGTTTTCATTAATAAAATGTTTAAACATTAAAAATACAGAATTTGTGTACAAATTACAAATTTTTGAATAACAAAAACTCTTACCTTAGTAATTTTCCACCTCGAGAATAATATAATTTTCTAGTGATTTTTCCAAAATAATTCTTGTTAATTCAACTGAAGCTTTCAGAAATTACAGACACAGGATTGGAATTGAACATGCAAACAGTCATACGTTTCTGTAATCAAGAAGAAATTTATCATTTTATGAATGAAGGAATAATAAAAGGATTAAATTTGCTAAATTATTTTTAGTCAATATTACAAGAAAACACATGCATATTATGTATATTAAAGATGCAATATACTAATTCGTGGTGTATGTACACCACAAATTAGTGCACTAAGCCTTTTTAAAAAAATTTTTTACACTCATTTACATCCTAGATCAAACTTTTAATTATAACAAAAAAAACGTAAAAAACCTATTAATAGACACTATCAATAGAATATATATTGAATTGATTCTTATATTTTTAAAATTTATGCTATCGATTAAAGTCAGTTAAAATTAGCCAAAAACTTTAAAAATTTTAAATTCATAGTTTTTGTTTTTTAAAAATAATTTAAAATTTTTTAAACAGCTTAGTTTATTGTTTTAGGAAAAAGGAATTAAAAAAATCTTTTATTTCAATTTTTATGAGCAAAACCTCTAAAAAATCATCAATTTTAAGTTTTAAACACAACTGTAAACTAACACACAGCAGCACAGCGAAGAAAAGGTATACGGAATGGTTTTTTTCTTCATTCAAATCTAATTTGCGGTTGTGTTCGTTATTTTTTAATTAAGAAGTCGTAGTTTGAAAATAAGAACTTATCACCTAACGCAATTTTCGTTAACCAAATATAACGAATTTGACAGTAATTTAGAAAATGTATCAAATAACTAACAATAAAATTCAGAAATCATAACAAACTGAACATCTTATTAATGCTGCTAAAAAAAGTTATGCATCTAAAATGTGGCACAGTCAAACTTTTTTAAGTAAAACTTTTTTAGTAAAACTTTAAAATTCTTTTATTTGCTGGAATGTACTAAACTTTAAAGAGTAAAACTTTTGATAATCAGGGTTTTTCAGCGGTTCTTAAACATATTTTTTGTGGGTTAGAAATCTAAAATCTTTTTTGTCAAATTTCAGAAGGTAAAATCTTCAGAACTGTTAAAGATATGTTGACAAAAAAGCGAAAAAATTTTCGGGGAAGAGGTAAAAAAGGGTGACTGACACCTACCGGTGCTGGTGTCAGAAACCAAGCGCAGGTTCCGATGTTGGTACCGAACATAGAGCATCGCTTCATGCTACAGGTCCCACACGCGTCACAAAAATCGTTTGAGAAATTTATTTAATAAAAAGTAGTAAAAAACATGTTTCTATGTCAATTCTGACCTGGAGATCTATTTTGAGCTTTAAAAAGTGATTAAAACATAATTTTAGATAATGTAGGGTAAAAATGGCCAAAAAATTACAATATTTTGGAGACACAATTTTTACTGGTAAAAAAATTGTGGTAAACCAATAAACTAAATTAAAAATTTTGTTTTAACATTGCTAGAAGTCTTAAAAATTCAAAAATTTACAAAAAAATTATAAATTCGACAGTCTCATGGACCACTAAAATTATGAACAACCAATTTGTTTTTGCTTAAAAAGCTAAACTTAAACTTAGTTTTAATCAGATTTACTGTTCCTAAGTCTGATCAAAGCCTAAAAACCAAGCTAAATTGTTTTAAAATGTTTTTTTAAAAAATTATGGGTTTTTTGTTAATTTCAATTTTTTTACGAATGAATTCTGAAACATTTTTAACGGTTACCTTACAAAATCAATAAGGACCAGAAAAAATGTTAAAGTACCAGACTCTTGAAAATTTAAAAAAATATTGATATTTGTTGATTAAAGCCCTTTGAAAAATTTTTTCTTAACTGCATAAAATTTACCTTCATAAGAAGTCAGTATTTTGCTTTAAAACATCATTTTATTTCCTTAATTGCACTGCAGATTAACCCGTTTTTAATGCCCAAAAACTAAAATCCCCAGGTCAGCATTATCCTAGAAACATGTTTTTTTATTAATATTTGTCCAACAGAATTCACAAACCGATTTTTGTGACGCGTATGGGACTTATACCTGTTGCATTCCTTTTAAATTTTTTTTAAATAATCGTAAATAATTTTGTACTGTAAAAAGTTTTATCGCTCATCTTTTTAGTGAATTATAAAGAAATGAACAGAAGTAGCAGACCGACATAATATTATAAATACTACATAAGATTAAAACCACAATACAAATCCACATTTGGGCCATGCTTCAAACGAAAAGTTTTAAAGTTTTAAGAAATAAATAAAAAAAATTGCGGGATAAAAACAGCCGGTTTTTTAAGTTTTAAACATTTCACAATGTGTAAAACTTATAATGTGTAATACAAAAAGTTATGGCAGAATTTAATTTAATAAATTAATAGATATTAAATTATTTTTGCTCTTACCTGGAGCTTAATTTTGATTAAATCGGCAAAGCTTCTTTATTAAATTAGCTCAAGCATTTTGAATTGCAAAATCTTTTGGTATTTTTTGTTTGCAGTTCAAAAAAGCTTTTTTGGGATTTAATTAGAAAATTCATTCCTAATATTTAACTGAAAACTCAAATTTTAAGTAAACAGAATACTTCTAAGCAAACAGGGTTGTCTTTTACGTTGAACACACAATAAGTATGTACGTTGTGTTTGATTCAAGTTATTCATTTCACTTTTACATGTACCAACAAATTCGTAGTTTTTACGAACACTTTATATGGTAATAATTATTGATTCGTACTGCTCAAAAATCTATTTAATTTTCGTTAAATTTAACGAATGGAGTTTTTATAATAAACTTACGAGTTCCGTTCGTTTTAAAAAACTACGAACGTTAAATAGAGAGTACAGTACTTAATTTTTATTCTTAAGCGTTTTATTCATTAAATTCTTTTGCATTATTTATATTTTGCTTATTTTTTCTCTTCTTTTCTCTAAAGTTTCTAGATTAAGTGTATTTAGTCTGTTTATATATCCAGTATCTTTTAATTTGCAAACCTTTAAAACTCGTTTAGTAAAATAACATTGGACTTTTTCTAAAATGTATTTATCCTTAGCCATATATGGATTCCAAACAACACTTGCGTACTCAACAGTAGGACGCACAAAACTTTTATAAGCAATTAGATAGTTTTTAATGGATTGTGATTTGAAACATCTAAAAATTAAGTTAACTGTTTTAAAGCTTTACTTGCTATTTTTTTACAATGTGTTGAAAACTTTAATTCACTAGTGATGAACACACCTAAGTCTTTTACCATATTAGTTTTAAGTAGCTTCTTATTATTTAAGTAATAATCCGTTTTATGTACATTTTTACAACTATTTAAATGTAGTAATTTATTTTCAAATTAATTGAGCTGCCAATCTTGGGTCTATTGGGCAATTCTATTTAGATCATCTTGTAATTTAATTTGATTATCATTTGATTCTAAAAAACTAGTATAAACCTTTGCATCATCTGCAAAAAGTCTAATTTCTGAGTTTTGGACACAATTAACAATATCGTTTACATATACAAGAAAGAAAAAGGTCCCAAAACTGAGCCTTGTGGTACTGAACTTGTAACTGGGTAGGAAGGTAAAAAAGTATTGTTTATTACTATTTTCATTTCTTTATTAGTTAAAAAAGCCTCTATCCATTTTAGAAGCCTACCAGAAATGCCATATTTATTTAATTTAAACAAAAGCTTTTGATGTGATACGGTGATGTGATCATATTTTGATGTGATCAAAAGCTTTAGCAAAATCCAAGTAAACTACATCAACAGATTTTTCATCTTGAAAAACCAGAGTCCAATCATTGTAAACATCTAGAAGTTGTGTAACTGTTGAGCTTTTATGCTGAAGGTGAGAAAGTATATTTACAAAAAAGATAAAAAGCTCAGCTTTTACAATCTGTTGAATTATTTTATAAGAAAAACATGTAAGAGAGATTGGACGATAGTTTTCTTAATGAAATTTTGAACATTTTTTGTAAACTGGTGCAGTAAGTACGATTTTCCAATCTCTTGGAAGTTCACCTGAATCAAAAGATCTTTGAAATATTTTAGAAAGGGGTTCTGCAATAACTTTTGCTAAGCGCTTTAGAAAAAGAGCAGGAATGCCATCAGGAGAACGAGACAATTTATTAGGCAGTTTTTCTAAGAAATTTCAAAACATCTCTTACAGTAAAATTTATGTTTTCAACTATTTGGTTGTGATTTGGTTGAAAATATGGAAAATTATTATCATCTTTGGTGAAAACAGAACTAAAATCTTCACCAAAATTTTTTGCTTTTTCAGAGTCTTCAGTTTCAAAACTACCATCTGCACATTGTATTGGAGGAATAGTTTCCTTGGATTTTAGCTATTTGTTTATATACTTATAAAAATAACCAATATCGTGTGATTTAAGAACTTCTTCTTGATCTGATTTGAACTTTTTGACACTATTTTCATAAAGTTTGGAAATTGTTTTAAATTGATTTTTAAAATTATTGTTACTATGTCTAGTTTTCCACAACTTTGTTTTTTTTTATTTTGGAGTTTATAAATATGTTTTGGATACTGAACTTTTTTCTTAGAATATTTTTTATACTTATTCATTTCAAAGGCACATGCAATTGAATGCATTTAGTTAAAATTGCGACAAAGTTATCCCAATACTCTTGGACTGTATTTAAATTTTTAAAATTTAAATCCCAGTTTTGAGAAGCTAAAAATAGAGCTTTGCTGCTGTAATCAGCATTTTTAAAGTCAGGTACCAAGTGATCAGTTTTATGACTATTGTTAAAAAGATTACAATTTATTTCACTACAAATTACAGCATGATCAGAATTTCCAAAATTTGCAGCCAAGTGTACTCTATTAAAAATTTCAGGGTCATTTGTAAGAAGTACATCTAAGAAATTTCTGTCTCTAGGTGGCTCAAGAACTAGGTGAGAGAGTCTTAATTCTAAAAATGTTGTGTAATATTTAATTTCATTTTAAGAATTGCTAAGAATTTTATCGGAATCCCATCTTATTCCAGGTAAATTCATGTCACCTATTAATAAAAGTTGTATGTGAATGATTATCTGTATAGAATTTAATAAAGTCTAATATTAACAAATCATCTTTAGTTTTAATGTTAGGACGTCTTTATATATTAATTAAACGGATTTTGTTACTTGTAATAATAAGATCAGTCCCTATTACCTCCAGATTGTGATACTTCTTCTGAGTTACAATTTCGCTATATTTTATGTTTTTATTTATAAGTAAGTGTTAATAATATAAAACCTCTACATTTTTTACAGATAATAATGCATACGCAGACATATAATTAAAAATCAAAATACAAATAATGCAAGCATATGTATGGATCTACGACACGACGGTCCCAAGACACGACGGTGCTGAGGGGGTATGACACGACGGTCCTGAGGTGTGACACGACGGTCCCGCGATACGACAGTCCCGTCTACATAATACGTTTTTTACAGCTAAAAACAATGTAAGGTTTTTATTAAGAAAATAGGCGTTTTCTACCCGCTATTGCCATCAATATTTAACATGAAGCTTCGTAATTTTGTTTTAAAAACACACATGTAATATAAATATATTTTTAACAACACTTTATTTAGCATTAAAAAAATACCATCTGCATAATATCTTCAAAAAGAGTACCTTTAAAAACGTTTTTAAATTATTAACAAAACAAACTTTGTTTTCCCTAAGCCTAAGCAAAACCTAAAAATCAAGCTAAAAAAGCATAATAAACCTTTAAAAAACCTAAAAACTTTTTTAAAATGCCGAACAATTTACGGCTCAAAAAAGATATTTTTTGCAAGGATATTTTGTAGAAGGTATTTCTTCCTGACACCTGTACATTGTATATATCACGCCGCAATATTTAGACTTAACGTTTTTACTCGAACTAATTTTCAGTCAACGATTGGTTAACTGAAAGTAAAATTATGTATTATCTTTGAAATATAAGTAAATTCATAGCATTTACGGCATATAATTTATTTTGTTAAATGTTAGCAGTCTTGTATTTCATTAAAACATAATTTTAAAAAAGTTACTCGTTAAATGCAAAACGTTTTAGCTTGTTTAAAAAGAATAAATTGAATTTCGAAATTTCAAATAGTAAAAAAAATTCAACCTTAAAGAGTATAAAAGAATGATTAAAAATGTATTTCAAATTATCTTTAAATTAAGATGGTAAAATTTTTAAAATCATTTGTCTATTTTATTTGGTCTAGTTTAGTTGGTTTTTTTAATACTATAAAAATATTTTTTTCTCAACGTTGCAACAGTAACATAGCAAAATGCATTCTTTCAGAACCGTCATTTTGTACGTACCCCTCTCTCATTCCTGGGACCGTCGTGTCGTACCTTTCGCCTTCCGGGTCCGTCGTTTTGCGGGACCGTCTTGTCGCGCTCCCATACATACGTAATAATAATGCATAATATTAATGAAATAAATATATGCATACATATGCATATTTTTGATTTGCAAATGTGAACGTATGCTTATAAAAATTTGCATAGATATATGCATATTCTTTGAATCTATACAAATTACATATGATTTGTTTTTCATTTCTCATTCATTTTTAGTAATTGAATTTTATGTATTCTTAGTAGTAATTAAACTTTTAGGTGCGGTACAAAGTCAAACTTTTTGCTTTGATTTGATGATTTGTTTGTAAAAACATTACCCCTGCTTCAAAAGCCCACAATTTTTTTCCTTTGTCTTTAGCGGATCAGGGAATATGAACCTTCAAAAATAGCTTTTTGTAATTTGATACTTGAAAAATTGTTTAATGGGTATAAAAAATTTAGTAATAATGCATTCAGAAAAAAGCGAAAATTTTTTACTTTCATTTGATGCTTTGATTGTCAAGATCGGTGCAGTATTTATAGAGATTGTGTTTTTCGAACAAAAAATCTGTGATTTTTGACAAACAATTTTTTTGATATTTTTGACAAATCTTCTATTTTTGTTTCTTGACCCGGGTGGTTAAATTTAACCTCTCGGGGAGTTAAATTTGATAGCTTTTTCGTAAGGCATAAAAAACTTCCAAAACTAGTTAAAAAAGACACTTGTATTAATTAGAGTGAAAATAAATATTTTTTACTTTTTATAAACGAATTGCCTGATGAAGTACCTAACGTCACGTGCAAGCTGTTTGCCGATGATCTTAAACTGTACAGCCCTCAAAACGGAAAGACAGTTCAACCACGAACTAGCGAAAGAAGAAAAAGATATATGCCAGGCAAACTAAAAACAGCGCGGGAAGACAAACCACCAAAAAAAAAACCCTACGAAGGAAATTCGAGAACGAAAAAAACAAGGGCCAAAAAAACAAAACAAACACACAACAGCACACAGAAAAAAAAGCACAGGCAAAACCACAAACAACGCAAAGCAAAAAAAAAAAAACAAAACAAACCAAAACCCCAGGTGCGAAGGAAAAATGAAAACAATCAAAAGTTGCAAGTGTAAATAAGCTCATTTCTTGGGCTAAAAATTGGCAATTAAGCATAGCCTTAAATAAGTGCAGTGTGGTTCATATGGGTTATAACAATCCTATGTTACCTCTTTTTGTGTACTCAATTATCAACTGAAAATGAAGCGCGGGACCTTGGTGTATACGTTTCAAACAGTCTAAAACCATCTTTTCACTGTAATGTTATCGCAAAATCTGCGTTTAAAATATCAAACATAATTTTTCGTTGTTTTAAAACTAAAAACGTTAACGCTCTACTGACCGCCTACAAGGCTTACGTCAGGCCAATATTAGAGTACTGTACTCCAGTTTGGTCCCCATATTTGCTAAAAGATAATAGATACTTTGGCGAGAATTTAGCGAACCTTTACTAAAAGATTATTTTCTAAGTGTGGTCTTAACTGTAAGTATAATTATATTGAACGTCTACGCTTTTTAAATATTAAATCTCTCGAAGAACGTAGGATTCATTTTGATCTTAAACTTTGTTTTTCTATTGTAAACAACCTTAATGAGTTAAATTTTTCACAGTTTTTTAAATGGGGAGATTACATAAGTCGAAATGATCATACTCAAAAAATTAAAATAGACAAAGCATCAAAAGAAATTTTTTTTTCACTCATTTCCTTTAAGAGTAGCTAGATATTGGAATGCTTTACCGCAAAAAATCGTAAGTGTTCAGTCACTTACAAGTTTTACGAAACAAATAAAAAGTTTTAGCTTCGATAATTTTATTAAATTTAATAGGTACATGTAAAGTAGCCGTTTTTGCTCTGTGTATCCTTCCCTTTATTTTTTTTGCTTATATCCAATGTACTTAATGTGTATTTTTGAATTCTTAAAAATTTTTTGCTTGTAGGACATATTTGTATCCTATGTATGTATTTTTATATTTTTTATTGCATATAAAATGTATACATGAACTGTTGTCCTTTTTTTATTATTCTTAAACTATTACTGATATATGTTTTGGAAAAAATAAAGGCTTATCTATCTATCTATCTATCTATCTATCTATCTATCTATCTATATAAAAATAAGTTCTCAGTTAACTAAAACTCCGATTTCATGAAAGAACAATCAGGAATAAAGGTCTTTTCATTTAGGTTTTAAAATTATTCACACAAAACATGCCGAACTTTAGTTATTTTGAAATAAATTTTATTTATTTGCATTCAATATTCACTTTTTATACAAACAAATATTTTAAGAATTGGATTTAGACAAAAATATTAAGATTAAGATTTTAAAATAGGTGTAAAATCAATAAAATTAAAAGCAAAGAAACAAAAATAACTCTCGATTAGAAGAGGATCGAACCGGGGACCTGGCAAAACAAAAATCATTCGCCCGAATCACTGGGCTATCGCAGCTCGTAGCATGTGGACGCTAAAAATCGTTTATAAACTGTGATTTCTCTCGTAACGAGAATTTCGTTAAAGACGCTTGTTTTGTTCAAGCAATATTTCTATTTTAGGTGTTTTTTGTAATTGTAAAAAAGAATCTTAAAATAATTTTGTTCTACATAAAACTCCAAACAAATCCAGAGTATTATTTTTTTTAAATTTTATTATTTTGGGCTCAGTTGTTAATTAAATTTTTTAGTTTCATGAAAAAGACTATTAAAAATTTTATTTAAATGTTTTATGAGCTACAATTTTATAATGTCTTTCTTCAAAATAACTAAATCAGAAAGTAATCGACCAGTCTAAAGGCTGGTTCAAACTTATGACAAAACGTCCTTTGGACAAAAGGCTGGTTCATACTTATGTAAAAACGTCCAAAGAACAAAAAGTATGAACACGTTGTCCTTTGGGTTTTGTCCTGACAACGTGTTCATACTTTTTGTTCTTTGGACTTTTCCCTTTGAATTTTGTCCTTTAGACTTTGTCCAAAGGACAAATTTTAAGTACATTTTATACTTCGTCCAATGGAAAAAGTCCAAAGAACGTTTTGGCTTTTCTAAAATTGTCCTTTGGACTTTGTCCAAAGGACGTTTTGTCATAAGTATGAACCAGCCTTAATACTTTTTTATGATTTATTTAGTGTGATATTTTGTCATTTCCTGTCTTTTTCGTGATTTTTTTATTCATCGCCTTTATTTTTTCGTACCAACCAGGATAAAATTCGACCCCTCGGGGGGGGGGGGGGGGAATCAAATTAAACTCCCCGGGAGGTTGAATTTGACCCTGGGGGGTTAAATTTAACCCCCCGGAGTGTCGAATTTTAACATTTGACCGAGGGTTAAATTTAACCCCGGGGGGTTAAATTTTTCACAAAGCGATGCACGGATAAGGAAAAAATTTTATACACAATGATACATTTTTTGTTATGTATTCTTGATTTAGTTTACAAAAAATGCCTGTGTTGACTTTTATAACTTAATAGTAAGGTGTCCGGAAGTTTTGTGTTTTACAATTCGTCTGTAAGCATCTTGTCTTCAACATCTTGTCTTTGGAAAGCTCGTCTTTTAAACATGTCGTCTTTGGAAAACTCGTCTTTTGGATGCGATGATTTGTAAACGCATTTTCAAAATGACGAGTTTTCGCCCAAACGATAAAATTTTGTTTAATTTTAAGGTTTTGTTTAGGCTTAGGAAAAAAAATAGGTTTTCACTCTATAATTCAAAAAGCACACTATTCAATACAAATTTCCTAAGATAAAGTTTTGCTTAATTATTAGGTTTCGCTTAGGCTTAGGCTCCCAGTAACAAAACAAATGATTAAATATAAAAGTTTATCGTGGTAAAATTTAGCTTGATTCTTAGGTTTTGCTTAGGCTTAGGAAAAAAGTTTTCGATCCATTGCTTAAGTCGCAAAATACGAGAAACTTTTTTTTTAAAGTACGTTTACAAAATCGCATCCAAACCACGAGTTTTCCGAAGACGAGATGTTTAAGACGAGGTTTCCAAAGACGAGTTGTAGAAAACGAGATGTTGAAAGACGTAATGTAAAAGACAACATTTCCGGGAACCCAATATTGTAAACAAGGCGGGAAAAAAATTGCTGACACTGTTAACGCTCGATGCAAAATTACTATTTTTCATTGGACTTTTTTCAGTTTGTTTATCAAAAGCTCAAGATATATTTGGAATTAATACACAATCAAATATGATTTAAATAGCTTCAAAATTGTTATTTTTAAAGCATGTAAAAATTAGACAATTTTTTAGCCATTTTTAATGTTATAATGATCAAAACGGAAGGTGTTTGAACATTTGGTTCTCAAAGTGATTTAATTTTGGTCTGTATAATAAAAGAATGTTTAAAATGCTTAATTAAATTTTTTGTGATAAAATACTTAAAATGACGCATAATAGACTTTTTTTCTTTTTTTATTTTTCTTGACGTTATCATCAGATAACAGAATTAATATTTTACTAAGCATACTCTATGCATAGCTTAATTCTACTGTTTCATTATTTCATTTTTCTTTTTTTTCTTTTTTTTTTTCATCAACAACAAATCTGCGACTTAATTGCCGCCAATATAAACTACAATTCTAACAAAATATCAACGAACATAGCTATCTGAAATGACTTTAAAGGCTCAAAAAGAGCGCGTATTAAGTCCGTTTTAAAACTTTTCTTGAATGCATCCAAAGAATCGACAGCTACTTGAGATGGAAAACCACCCTATTTGCAAAAGAAAGTTTCCTTGCATTAATTCCGCTATCTTCAACAGCCAATTTAAAGGGATGACCACGGGTGGGCTGCAGGTTAAACTTAAAAAAATCATTGGCTTGCAAATTGTTTAAGCGATGTAAAATTTTAAAGTACTCATATAAATCAGTTTTGTCTCTTCGGTCTTTTAATATTTCCAAACCTAGGTAATCCAGTCTTTAATCATAACTAACATGTAACAACTTGCATTTATAAAACAACCTCCTAGTGAAATTTTGTTGCACTTTTTCCAAAATGTTTATATCTTTTTGTAAATAAGGGTTCCAAACTGCACTAGCGTACTCCAGAATTAAAGATCAGATAGCAGAATTAATATTTTACTAAGCATAGTCTATGCATAGTTTAATTCTACTGTTTCATCATTTCACTATTCTTTTCTTTTTTTTCCTTTTCTTTTTTTTATTTTTTTGCTCACGCCATAGTTTTTTGAAGTTAAATCTTCCGCCGAAATCAATATTAATTTTGTCTGCCATTTTTTCCTACACTTTGGGTTTTGGCCAAAAAATTGCTAATTTTTTTGTACGAAAAGCTCAATCTCTACAAATACCGCACCGATTTTGACAATCAAGTCCTCAAATATAAGTAAGAAGTTACCACATTCTTCGAGTGCATTGTTTGAAACTTAGATTTTTTGAAACCCATTAAACAATCTTTTAAGTACCGAAACACCAAAAAACGCCATTTTTCTTCTGATCCGCTGAAGATTTTTTGACAATTTTTGACATTTTGACGAAAAAAATTGTGGGCTGTTGGGGGCAGGGATAAGATTTTACCAAAAAATCATCGGAATCGATTACAAAAAGTTTAACTCCGTTTTAAAGGTGCAGTACAGAGTCAAACTATCTTTCTATGTTGCTGATTTTTTTGATAATAACCCACCTATGGTTAAATTATATATGTCTAATCTCGTAAATTAGCGTGCAGACAGCGGACCAATTAAAATTTTGCGGTTATGACGTTTTTAAAACAACAAAATAAAAACGCAAAATTTTGTTTTAATTCCATTTTTTCACAAAATATACAAAAATTAACCAACGTTAGCTCTAAAAAAATTGCATTTGAGTTCCAAATTGAGTAATTCGCTAAATAATTATTTCAATACAGGTTTTGCTCTTTGTATCAAAAATCGCGTTTGTTAAAAATTTTAAATGATTTTGTTGCTAAATAGTCAATTCAATTCTCCAATTATTGAGGTCAGCTATATTTTATTTGTTTATAGTTTGGGCACTGAAAATGATTAAATGGGTTTAGTTTTAGAGTTTTTGAAAAAAAAATCACAGATGCACAATGCATATTTTATAAAAAGTAGAAATTTTAATTCAATCCATTTTACGTCGTAATTTAAAAAATTTCGTATGCTTTTTTCAAATTAAACAAAAGTTTACGAGGTCAGCCAGTTATAATGTAACTATGGGACACGCAACAGATAACAAATGTTTTGAAATTTATAATGAAACTTTTGGAATTAAACACAATATACTGTATTTGGTGTAATCGCCATGTCGTCTAAAATATTTGAATTGCGTAAAAAATTAACTTTTAACGCAAAACAGAATAATTTAAGTGGGGTTGTAAAAACTATTGTTTTGGCTTACAATAGATTTTATTAGTTGTAAAGTAACAATAATTGTCTTGGTTCAAAAAAGTACATAATAATTTTAAAGTGAATT
>JASAMX010006250.1:0-12363 GCA_030248175.1 Microlaimidae sp. YZB2_3
TCAAAACGTTTCTGGTACTATTATTAATGTGGATATTAATTTTAATTATATCCAACATCGATATACAAAACTAGAAAAGGAGAGGACCCGTAGGGCCCTCGCCTTTCTAGTACTTCCAAATTGGTCGGGAGGGGGGGAGGGCGGTCAGACTCGCTAGGGGGGGTCAGGCCGGACCGCTCTCGAGCTTTGGGGGGGAGGGGGGGCCCTGAATTTTTTCTAGGGGGGGTCCAAAATTTTGGCTCTAATGGGGTGCACCCCTCTGTCCCCCCCAAAAAAAACACCTATGAGAGTAATCAGTTCATGATTACAGATAGAGTAATCAGTTTATGATTACAGATGGAGTAATCATTGTTTTTAGTTATTGATTACAGATTACAGATAGAGTAATCAGTTCATGATTACAGATAGAGTAATCATTGTTTTTAGTTTTTGATTACAGATAGAGTAATCAGTTCATAATTACACATAGACAGGGATGTAACCAGGGGCTGGGGGAGGCGGCCGCTTTCCGCCCCCCCCCCTCCTCAAAACGGTTGGACAGGGGAAAAATAAGGACTGTGGTTGGGCGGGGGGAGCGCCCCCCTCCCCAAAATGGTCGCCAGATAGTAAAATTTGGGAGTTTTCAAAGGCTAAAAATTCGAAATTTTCTAGCGACTTGCTAATTGCTCAGCGCCAAACTATAAAATAATTTTAGTGCCACAATTGACCCACAAAAACCAAAAAAAATTTTCCGCTTGCTTTGCTCAGCGGTCACTTTCTATAGTATACATACATATATCTCGCTATTTATCTTGCCTAATGCTAATGTTATTTCAAAGTTAGTACAATATTTTTTTTAAAAGTAATAAGTACTACACAGAAAAAAAAAAACAATAATATTTGTTGATTTATGTACCTCCCCCTCCTAAATATTCCAGCCGCCTATAGCATTGGCTCGAATTTTTTTCATATAGG
The DNA here is from genome assembly GCA_030248175.1 of Microlaimidae sp. YZB2_3. Lineage (NCBI taxonomy): Eukaryota > Metazoa > Nematoda > Chromadorea > Desmodorida > Microlaimidae > Microlaimidae sp. YZB2_3. The sequence continues at coordinate 955 of JASAMX010006250.1, forward strand.
TAGGTACCTTAAAACACATGGAGTTTAGATGCTGCTCATGTAATTTGGTTTACAATGTTGGTGTAACCAAGGGGTCTGAAACTGAAAGGTCTCTAAACTCTTTTTTTGTGAAATCCAGGCTCTACCAATGTGTGCTAGTGTAATTTTTAACTAAGAAAACATTTTTTTACCGCTAAAAACATTGAATAATATGTTATTAGGCCAAAAACAATGTATTATTGAGTTTAACTACATTTATCCCTGCTTTTTTAACGCTTTCTAAAATTAAGGGGAGCTGCACCCCTTCCCCCAAATTTTGGAGGGGGGAGCACCCCCCTCCCAAATTTTGTTTTGTACTAAATCCGTCCCTTCTCCCAAATGAAACCCTGGGTACGTCCCATACATGGGCAAGTTGGTCCGGAATGGGGGGGTTAAACCCCAAATTAGGGGGGGTTAAAATCTGAGAAACGCAAAATACCCATATATCGTTTTTTTTTCTGGAGTGCATTTTACCCATATCGTTTTTCGATTTTGAAGGAAAAATAGCTAAAAAACGCTAATTTTAGGTCAAAAAAACCTTTTTATAGCATTTTTGAGCTTTTTATTGCTTAAAACATTCATTTTGACCTCAAAACTTGAGGCTGGAGGAAAGTTGGAAGACATTTTAAAAAGATTTTTTTTTTCCTTTCTTCAGCAAAGGGGGGGGGCTTACCCCCCCCCCCCCTCTGGGGGGGGGGGGGGCGGCCAACTCAGAACTTGGGGGGGGTGGCCCCCCCCCCAAACCCTCCCCCGCGCCTGTGTGGGGCGGGGAAGGACATTAGGAGAAATTTGATCAACAAGGACTGCTCTAGGCCTCTATCTCCTTACCTCCCCTCCCAACTAAACTAACAAGGGGGGGGGGGGGTCCCCCCCCTCCCGGAAGTTGGCCCCCCCCCCCCCCCCCCCCAACCCCCCTCCCCCCGTGGCCATGTATGATATGTCCCTGCACATAAAATAAGCAGTTCATGATTACAAATAGAATAATCAGTTCATGTTAACACTGTTAGTACTTAGTATTTTAGTCATTATATTCATTTTTGACTACAAATATAGTAGTCAACATATTTTTACACTGTTGGTGTCTTTTGATCTTCTGTTGAAAGAAAAAGTAATCAGTACATTTTAACACCGTTACTGTGTTTACTACTATAAAAAAACTAGTACTAAAATATTTCTTAAAGTTTTAATAGTTAATTAACTTTTAGTTTTTAGCGCCTAAACACCCTCATTGTGTTCTGCTTGCAATACTAGTATTTTATTTTTGGGCATTATTATTTATCTTCATTTTATAGTAAATTAAGGTTCCTAAGTCACATAATGCAATCATAAAAATTTGGCATTTATTTAACTCATTAATATAATAAATAAGCAGTCATTTTATTGAAAAGAACTGTTGTTACTTTGCGCCTGAAGAAGACTTTGGTTGACATTTTATATCTTTATATTTATATCTTTTAAATATTAAATATAGCTTTTATTATCTCTGGTTAACTCTTAATGGTCCAGTAACTGTTTTATTTGTAAATATATCTTAAAAATATTGCTATTTACTAGTGATGGGGAGTTCCGGTTCCTGTTCTGGATTTTCGGAAAATCTCAACTCCAGTTCTGGTTCGGGTGTTCATGTTCAGGGGTTTCACAGTTTCATGGGCAGTTTCGGGTTCCGGATGTTCTGGGCAAAATTTGAAATCCAGGGGTGATATGATGAAGGTTTAATCCGACTTAAAGTTAATCTGAGATTAGCGATTGTCGACACACCGTAAATATACTAACAGTATTTAACCAAAACAAAAATAATACTATCCACCATAACCTATACAACCACTACTTAAAAAAAACAACATTTTGTTTTATATATTCTTGAATATACTAACAGTATTGATTGAATAATCTTGGTTAAAGAAGTTAATAGGCTTAATCTCAGATTAAATCGTCACTAATCAGAGATTAGCGAGAAAACCCGCAAATTTTTAATCCACCTCCGGAGGTGGTTTAAAAATTTGCATAAATTAACAATTTAATCTCGAGTTATTGACGATTTAATCTGAGATTAAAACTAATCTCAGATTAAATTCGTTAAACTAGATTATCTAATGGATACTGCTAGTATGTTTACTGTGTGTCGACAATCGCTTATCTCAGATTAACTTTAAGTTGAATTAAACCTTCAGCATAGGACCCCAGTTCCTGTTCTCGATTTTTGGTAAATCTCATTCCCGTTCTTTGGGGTGTGGTGTGAGAGTTTATGGCCGAAATCTAAATCAAACCTAACCCAATACTGTTCGTGTGTTGCACATATATCATCTCCAATAGGTCCAACCACAAAAATGAGTAACTAAATAGCAGACCTGTGCACTGCCCCCTCCCCGGGGTTTAAACGGGGGGGGCAATTCCAAAACGGGGGGCACAGGGGGGGCCTCTTTTGGAATGGGGGGGCAAGCAGAGGGGAAAGAAAAGAACAGAGAAAAAAAAAGAGAAAAGAGAAAAAAGGGACAAAAAAAAGCGAAAATAAGGTAAAAATAGGTCTGAAATGGCTTAAAATACATTGAAATAGGCTAAAAACTGCAAAAATTGCTATGATGGCGTCATCATAGGTCAAAAATGGCTTCATAATTTTAGGGTACTTTTTCATTTTTTTGGCGGGGGGTGGCAATAAAACGGGGGGGGGGGCAAATCCTCCAATAAAACGGGGTGGGGGCATTTCCAGACCGTGCACAGGTAAAGTAAAAGTAATCCAAAATTCATTACTTTCATTAGGGTAGTGCATTTAATTTCGGCACTTTTCCAAATTGGGTATTTTTGATTTTGGACTATATCGTTGGTAATCCTGGACGGAATACGACGTTTGATAGTTCAAATGAGAGCTAATTATATGTAGATATGACTGTCGTGAGCTTTTTATTTGTTATGTTATGATATTTTCATGTGAAATTGTGTGATTTATAAAAAATAAAATTTTTACTCGTTTTTAGAACATGGGCATTTCATGATTACGCAATAAATTGGTTTAAAAATTAAACTGTTCTGGTAAAATTTAGTCTATTTTCCGAATTTTTAGTCCTCGTGGTTCTACGTTGCGTCTTTGGTGAGCAATCATTATAAAATAAAATAGTGTAATTTTGGCACACATATTACACATATTGCTGTAGGTAAAAACGGGTTGAATTAAGTGGTCGGGTGTTAAATTGTAGTTGTAAATAGTTAAAAGACAACGTTGAAATGTGTAGAGGTCATAGCACTGCACTCAAACTCCATTAAGGGGGTCCTTTTAAAAAGTGCCGAAATTAAATGCACATTTTTCCCAAATTTTGCTCATTTTGATACCATTTGGCATTTTAGCTGTAACTTTTTGCCAGTTACACGTTGAACAACAACAAGTAGAAGCTTAGATTAAAAAAAAATTGTCTGGAGATAATGATAGGCTCTAAATTTTTGAAAATGATGATTTTTTGACTGAGAAACAATCGATTGTTTGCAAAGTGCCAAAATTAAATGCACACATTTAATTTCGACAATTTTCCATTTTTTAAAAAACTGATTTAATTAAACAAAAAAAATTTTGTACAGTGAAACTTTTGTGCCGCAACGCAGTAGGGTAGTGCATTTAATTTCGGCACTTTTCCCAATTGGGCATTTTTGATTTCGGACTATATCTTTGGTAATCCTGGACGGAATACGACGTTTGATAGCTCAAATGAGAGCTAATGTAGATGACAGTCGTGAGCTTTTTATTTGTTATTTTATGATATTTTCATGTCAAATTATGTGATTTATAAAAATTAAATTTGTTACTCGTTTTTAGAACATGGGCATTTCATGATTACGCAATAAATTGGTTTAATGCGTCTGTGGTGAGCAATCGTTATAAAATAAAATAGTGTAATTTCGGCACTCATATGCTGTAGGTAAAAACGGATTGAATTAAGTGGTCGGGTGTTAAATTGTAGTTGTAAATAGTTAAAAGACAACGTTGAAATGTGTAGGGGTCATAGCACTGCACTTAAACTCGATTAAGAGGGTCCTTTTAAAAAGTGCCGAAATTAGATGCACTTTTTTCCCAAATTTTACTCATTTTAATACCATTTGGCATTTTGGCTGTAACTTTTTGCCAGTTACACGTTGAACAACAAGTAGAAGCTTAAATTAAAGAAAACTGTCTGAAGATAATGATAGGTTTTTAAATTTTTGAAAATGATAATTTTTTTACTGAGAAACAATCGATTGTTTCTAAAGTGCCGAAATTAAATGCACATATTTAATTTCGACAATTTTCCATTTTTTTAAAAACTGATTTAATTAAACAAAAAAACTTTTGTACAGTGAAACTTTTGTGCCGCAACGCAGTATCGTGAAAGCTTCAAAATGAGCTATCAAACATGAAAATCGGGCCATACAGTAAAAAGTTACATCCGAAAAACAAAAAAGTGCCGAAATTAAATGCACTACCCTATCGTGAAAGCTTCAAAATGAGCTATTAAACATGAAAATCGGGCCATACAGTGAAAAGTTACATTGGAAAAACGAAAAAGTGCCGAAATTAAATGCACTACCCTAGTTTAAGTAAAAGTAAAAGTAGCTTTTTATAACACTAGTCTTTTATAGATTTATTTTTTATTTGCAGTGGTAAAACTGCTTTTATAACAGAAGATCACTTGTTGCCTTTGCCTCTTCACTTGGCAGAAATTCCTGTTGCCGCAATACCATGCCGTTTAAAAGGTAAAACTTCATTATTAAGAAAAAAACATTCAATTTTTAGCAGGAAAACATTTTATTACCATTGTTATTCTAAAGACCTCTTAGATTCAATGCACTGCAAACTACTATAATGGGAGAACACGCACCTCCTTCAGAACTGCGCACGGTCTTGAAATACTTCCCCCGGAATATTAGTGGCTGTGCCCCCCCCCTCCCCAAAAAGAAAAAAAGACCCAAAATTATGGCGCCATTTTTGACCTATTATAACACCATCATCGCCGTTTTTTGCAGTTTTTAGCCTATTTCAATGCTTTTTAAGCCATTTTAGGCCTATTTTTACTTAAATTTCACCTTTTTTTGTCATTTTTTTCTCTTTTTTACTCTTTTTCCCCTGCATGCCCTTCCCCATTTTATTGCCCCCTCCCGTTATCAAAAAAATTGCCGCTGTGCCCCCCCGTCTTGGAACTGCCTCTCCCAATAAAACCCCCGAGGGAGTGTGGGCAGTGCACAGGCCTGCTCCTGGGAATTGAATACATAATCATAGTGATTTGGTCATAATAGGTGAAAATGGCGGCATTGTCTGGGGATTGAATTACATTGGATTGGATTAAAGAATAAAATTGGGGTACAAACATACAATCAATCAAGATGATCAAAAGAATCATTTCATCAAGATTATCAAGACAGAACATCAATTTAGAACAATTTTATTTGTTACAATAATAATTATGATAACATGCTTTTTCCTTCAATCTTTTAACAAAGTTGTCCTTAGTCATATCATGCTGCACTGGCGCATATTAGTGGTGAATTCTATTATTGTGTAAGATAATATGAACAGCAATTCCCATTTTATATAGGGAGATTGGTAGTTCCACACAACAAACTACTTTTGTGACAAATGCACGTGACAAATACAAAATCCAAAATACTCCATACAAAATAGGAGTTTTTTTTGCAATTTTTATCTATGCCTTAAACTTTCAAATTTGTAGCCTTATTCCTAAGCCATGGAGTTTGCAGTATGGAAAATGAAGTATTCAAATGCACACCAGCTTTTGAATTTTAATTACAGATTTAATCCTTAGCCATGAACTTCCATCTTTATGGAGTTTAAATTTCTAACAAGTGTTATTTTTCAGCCATTGAATCTCCTGTCTGGACAGTGAACTACTCTTTTCATATGCTCATAAGAACTTGAACAGGATATGCGCCTTATTTTTAACCTTTTTTTCGCAAAATTGCAGTTTTTAGTGTATTTTAACGGAACTTACCCATTTTAGAACTGATTTTTACTTAAATTTTGCTTTTGTTCTTTCTTTTATCTCATTATCTTTCTTTCTTCTCTGCTTGCCCTCCTGTTAATGCCTCATTTAAAAAAACTGCCCTCCCTGTCCCTTCCATTTTGAAATTGCTTTTCCTCAATAAAACCTCAGGGGGAAGTCCACTTGCGTTTTTCAGAATTTAACCCCCCCCCCTAATTTGGGATTTAACACCTCTCCTCCCCCCCCACTCTGGACCAACTTGTCCATGTATGGTCTAGATTTTTTCAGATTTTTTTTCAACAGCGATTTTTTCAAAATTTCCTTGCGCTTTGCTTTGCTCAGCGTTCGATTAATTATATATAGTCTTCACTTCCAAATTTGTGTTACTTTGTTTTGTAATCTTAATATGACCACGCTGAGCCCACCCAATTCTTAATGTTTTAATTGGTCTCCACTTTCAAATTTGTGCTACTTTGTTTTGTGTTACTTTATTACCGTATTGAACGTTATCTTGCGTTGAAAAAACCCAAGTGAACATTTTCTCCAAAAACACCCATAGTAAAGTCGAAAAATTCTTTAAAAATACATTTTTTGTTTTAAAGCATAGTAACAGGTATTATATTCAAAACTAATTCAACTTTACTTATTTTTAACCATATTGGTTCGAAATTATTAAAAAAACGTTTAAATAACGCTATTTTTTAAGTTCCAAAACGTTTTTTCGTCCATGATTTTTTTTTGTAAAAATTTCACTTTTCTTCAAAATTTCAAATTTCATGCATTTGCATTATTTGCAATTTGCAGTTAGTCAAAAACAACTGAAAACTTTAAAAAATTACTTATACTACTACAATAACATTGTTTTTAAACAAAAATGTTTAATAATCAACCATAATGTAACTTTATAATAGTCTGCACTCGGCTAACGAAAACCAGTATTTTTCTAAAAAATCTACGTAAATTTTAGGGATAATTGTATCAGTTTTGAAGCTTTTCTTAACAAATAAACATACAATTTTTCAATATTTATAGATATAAATTATAAGTATGTTTTTTATACATTTGTATTGTTTTTTACGGTATTTTTGGTTTATAACAAAAATTACGATTTCTTGCGCATTTCAGATTTAGGTGGAAATTTGTAATCAAAATACATTGACAAATGGCGTAAAAAATAAAATATCTCAAAAATATATCTTTTTATTATCGTTTTTTTCTTATAATGAATTAAATTAGTATATAATTATATTATATTAAATTAATATATAAATTAGCTACATAATACACACCGATTTCCTCTGGGTTTTGATTTAGGACGTGAAATATGCTCTATTTTTACATTTTTTTTTATTTTCAGAAATTCTTCTAAAAAACCTCAAATAATTGCACAAAAAATAAAAAATTCTAAAAACTTAGCTTTTTATTTGCTTTTTTTCACATGTATTATTAAATTTTGTCCAAGCTACACAAAAAATACAATTTTGCGCTGGGTTTTGGCTTAAAACTTGAAATATGACCAAGTTTTCAATTTTTTTTTTATTTTTTCAAACTTGAAATATAACCAAGTTTTCAAATTTTTGAAGCCAAAAATTAAAAAAATTCCAAATTGGGTCATATATCGATTCTTAGATCAAAACACAGAGAAAATCGGTGTAGGTCGTGTATCTCAGACCCATAAAAATATTATATGAAAAATAACAAAAATAAAAAGATACATTTTTGACATTTTTCACGTTTTGTGCCAATATTAGAGTTTTTGGGAGAATTCGTCAAAAAACAGAAAAAATCAGTATTAGTCGTGTAGCTTAGACCCATAGTAATAATATATAAAAAAATAACGAAAATAAAAAGATACCTTTTTAAGATTTTTCATTTTTTGTGCAAATATTGGGGTTTTTTGGAGAATTCGTCAAAAATTAAAAAAAAATTCGAAATTCGGTCTTATATCGATTCTAGATCAAAACACAGAAAAAAATTGGTATGGGTCGTGAAGTTTATACCCATAATAGTAATATATGAAAAAATAACAAAAATAATTTTTATTCTAAGTTAAAACATTCCGATAAAATTTGATAAAAATGTACTAAAAAGATTTTTGTTATATATATATATATATATAAGAAAATTGAGTAATTCTTTGTTTATTTGTTTAGAAAAGAGCTTAAAATGACCCAAATAACCTTAAAATATTCATTAAGTTATGGAGAAAGTGAGTAGTTTTTATTTGCCAAGTGCAAATTGTTAGAAAGTTACATATTTGTTGATTATGAAATATTTTTGTGTAAATACAATATTATTATTGTAAAATAAGAAATTTTTGAAAGTTTTTAACTGTTTTTAACCGCGCAGAAATGCAAATAATACAAATGTATAAAAAGTGAAATTTAAACAAAAGTGAAAAAAATTGGGAAAACATGCAAAACAAAAAAAACGCCGAAAACCAAAAAGGGGGTTAAAGAAAAAAAAAGGGGTTAAAAATTTTTTAAAATATTTTTATAAAAAAAATATAAATATTTTTAGTTTTAAATATTAAAGCTTCTACAATGCTTAAAAACAAACAGGCTTTCTAAAAAATTTTAACTCGGGGGTTTAAGCAAATGCAGCGCTCTAAAGGACCCGAAAAAACCTAAAAAAGCGGAATCACATTGTATACCAAACGAGAGGAGAAAAGGGCTGATTGTGTTACGAAGAAAAAAAGCAAAACGCTTTCTACACGTCTGCGGGGTTTTTTTCTGTTCTTGTTTTGTTTTTGGGGGAAAACGACATCTTATAATAAACAAAAGAACTGTCGATAAAACGTTTATTGAATGCATTTAAAACGTGACGTTTCGATTGTTACAAACAATCATCATCAGACGAATAAAACACTAAAACAAAAATTATAAGTTTTAAACTAAAGAAATATAAAGAAATCAATATGAAGAAAGAAATATACACTACACATACTTATATATTAAAGCTTTTATAATATACTAAAAATATGAAAAATTTGGTTAATACGTGAAACATAATTTAAACAAAGGGCTTTTTTTGTTTTAATAAAATTTTTTAAAGCAAAACTTAATTGTTTAATTACATATTTCTTAAATATATAAAAAAGCAACCTAAACATTACACATAAAACGCTTGAAACTTCTTAAAGCAAAAATACGATTAAATTACTAGTAAAAGCCAAAAAATACATGAACACGATAAAAAAAGGGGGGATAAAATACAAATGTTTTAGAGTTGTGTATTAAAATGTAAATATTTAGCTAAAACTGAAAATTTTGAGTTAAACCAAAAAACTTTGAATATTGATAAAACTATGCGAAAAACGATAACCAGGGTTAAAAGAAAAACGATAATAGTTAAAAATAACACATGATAAAATAAAACTTTGGAAGACAGTGACAGAAGAGTGCTGCGAAAAAAACGTTGATTAAAGGTAAAAGACGCTAATTACATGATAAAACCATCAAAAACTATGGATTAACACACGGAAACTTATAAAACGTTTACACATACAAAAGTTTGGAGGAAAAAGTTAGAAAAAAGGGGGCGTGTAAAATTGAAAACCAATATAAGAGGTAAACCAAATAAAATATGATGCAAAAAAGGGGGGATAAAAAAAAGAACGGGGCACCCCAAGTTTTTGAAAAAACTACCCAAAATTTTTTAAAAAAGATAAAGCGGGTATGAAGTGACATTTTTGTTAAGGGACGGTTTTTCTTGATTAATAAGAAGACTTTCTTTTATAAGTAAATGAAAGTCATTCTTAGCTCTACACATAATATTAAAATCATTAAGATTCGCAGAATAACCACAATTTAACACGTGATCGAAAATCGCTGACTCCTTGTGTGCGGTTGGTCTTCCCGTCAAAGGGCTTATTCCGAGATGTTCGGATGCTCTGGTATGTAAATGACGAACTGATTTACCTATGTATTTGGTATCATTGCAGATACCACACTTGAACGAATATACGACACCAGAGATCAAACGTTTCGGAATCCTATCCTTTAAACGGAACGACAAACCAACACGTTTTGAGGAGCTGAATATAATTCTACAATCGACCTGAGGCAATGACTTAAGAACATGACGAATTTTGTTACGAGTTTGAAGCGAAAGAGTACCTAAATAAGGTAAACACAAAACTAAAGGGCACGAAGGTACAGAAATGATTTTTTCAATTTTTGAAGAAGGCCCAAAAACCTTATTAAAAAATTTTTTAACGCAAAAATCCATGCAAGAATTTGGATATCCATTTTTTCGAAAAATTTCTTTGAGTCTGACGATTTCCAAATGTATTTCTTTCATGTTGCTGCAGATCGAAAAAGTACGAAATAAAAGAGTTGAGAAAAGCCCGAATTTAAAACAAGACGGTAGAAAACTATCATAGTTTGAATAAATGCCACAAAATGTCTGTTTACGAAAAACTGAGGTGATAAATTTTCCTGAAGACTTTTTTATAAGAATGTCTAAAAAAGGAAACGTTGAAGCATTTTCACTTTCCGATGTAAAACTAATAGAAGAGTGACAGGTATTCATATAATCCTTAAAAAGAGAAAGATGATCAGGATGACTAAATAGCAAAAAAATGTCGTCAACATATCGTCGATAAAGAAGAGGTTTATAATCAATTGGACAGTTTTCAACCCAGGATTTTTCTTTAAGAACTAAAAACGCATTAGCCAAAAGTGGGCCTAGGGGGGACCCCATTGCCACACCATCGATTTGATGAAAATATTGTCCATTGAAAAGAAAAATCATATCTTTTGTGGCAAGACGAAGCAAAGACATTAATTCAAAGCGCGAGATTCCTTTTGTATCTATTTCATTTGAAAAAACAAAGTTTGTTATAAGATTTAGAGTTTCGTCTAAGGGAACGTTAGTAAACAATGATTGGATGTCTAAACTACCCATAAAAGTGTTGTCAGCACTCATCGACGATATTTCTTTTGCGAAAGAGAATGAATCTTTTACTGAGAATTCGCCCATTCCGATTGGACGAAGGATGGATACCAAAAATTTTGAAAGATTATAGGCTGGTGTGTTCACGGCGGAAACGATTGGACGAAGCGGACAATTTATTTTGTGAGCTTTAGGTAATCCATAAAGAAGACCAGGGCTAGATCCAGTGGGACAAATTTCTTTAAATTCACTGTCCGAAATAATTTTGCGTTGAACTAATGGCTTTAGAGCTTTTTTAATAGCTGATTCCTGTTTCAAAATCATATTATAATCCTTTTCATTGTTTATGCTAAGCTTTTGAAATTTGGTTTCGTCTTGAAGAATTTCATTCATTTTTTCAACGTAGGAAGATTTGTCCAAAATTACTATTGCGTTTCCCTTGTCCGCCTTACTGATAACTATACTCTTGTCATTTTTTAAGCTGAGTAGGGCTTCGCGTTCGCTTTTGGTAAGATTTGAAGAAGCGGGACGATTG
>JASAMX010006253.1:0-22348 GCA_030248175.1 Microlaimidae sp. YZB2_3
TTTTTGTAATTTGTGAATGTTGCTTTTTTGTAATTTGAAAGTCCTGTTCTCATCTCATAAGGTATCAACAATTTAAAAAACGGATTGTGAATGATTTTTTTTTCAATTCGATCAATTTGTTTAAAAATATTTGTCGTTTTTATTGTGACGTCCAAAAATATGGGGCCAAATAATAAATCTAGTTTTTGAAAGAAAGAAGAAAATACGAAACAATTTAGCTTTTTTTAATTTTTTTGGCTGATAAATAGGCAATGTAGGACTCATCATTTGATCCCACAATTTCCAGCCAGTACCTCACTGACTGACGTGCTATGTTACACCATCACCCGCCAGTTTTCCATTAGAAATCATATTTATAAAGCTTTATATTTTTGAAACATTATCATAACGGGAGTTGTTTTTCCCAACTTTTCAGGATTCTGCAGCTGTTCGGAGAGGAGATGGCAGAAGGATCGGAGGGGACTGTGGTGCCCCCGTCCCCTTCTCAATCCTATAACAGCCTGGACCCGGACTCGACGCCACTCAACCGCTCCCTTCAAAAGCCTAGACACACAGGACTCACGCCGCAACAGGAGGAAAGCTTAGCGGTAAGCGAACAACGCGAGGATTTAATTTTTTGTACGGGGCCGGGCAGTTTTATGTCCTTGATCTCAACTTTCGCGCTAGTTGTGATTTTCATTTAACGCTGTATATAAAAATCCTGTTGTGAAAAAAACGGAGCTCTGCACCACCATTTAGTAGTTACGAATTTTGGAGAAGGGAGTAAATTTTTAAACAAGTTTTAACCAAAATCCAGGAGTTGAAGATAAAATAAAAAAAGCAAAAACACAAAACAGCAGAAAATTGCTTGACATCGATTAAAAAAAACTAAAATTTACTCAGAAAACGATATAAAAGTTTGCGTATTGGAAGTTTTTAAGTGGAATAGCAGAACAAAGCTAAAACAAAGCTACTAACTTTGTTAGAAGGGATCTAGTGTGTACATTTTTCCCATTCCCACCATGCACAAATCTGGTAAAAAAAGACTAGTGATGTTCCTTTATCAATATCATGCTTCAATGACTAGACCCTTCAATATCATGCCAGAGCTCCGGCCATTTTAAATGGATAAAGCACCGGAGCTCTGCCCCTTAAATAAGTCATTTCAAGTGTATTTAAGCTTGAAATATATTCCCCGTAATTCCGGAGCTCAGAGTTCCGGAGAACATCATTGATAAAAACAGTACACATTTTTTTCAGATGATGGTGAAAAGTGCCATGGCGGAACCGGGGCGACGACGGAGCTCCTCGTCAACAACGGAACCCCGGAGCCCTCGACCGGCGGCCGCTGGCAGTTCCCTCGGTTCCCTGGCGAGCTTCCCCGGTTGCGCCGCAGAGCGCCGGAGCCCGGCTTCCGAGATGAAAGAAGACCTGCTGTCCTCGTGCATCGAGGAAGCGGGAGGAGGAGCTCCGCAGCTCCCCGACGGAGCTCCGCAGCTCCCATCGGGCAAGCCCAGGAGTCGGACGAACAGCGACGAGGAGTTTTGCATTGTGGATCAGATACCGGGAAGCGGAATCAGGGTGAGCGGAGTTTTATTTGATTATATTTTAGATCATAAGTCAGAGGTATATATGGGCTGGGCGCGATGGAGAGGAGGGGTGGAAGCATAGGTGGGCAGGGGGGTTATACCCCCCAAAAAAAAATCCCGGCTAACAAACGGCCCTCCTTAAATTCTGAGATTGGTGGTCACCACTCAGAAGTGGTGGGAAGGGGGGAGAAAGGTTAAACTTCCTCCCCCGAATTTCGGAAAAATAAAAAAGTCTTTAAAAGGACTTCTAACTGCCTCCAAACTTAGGTTTTGAGGTCAAAATGAGTTTTTTAAGTAATAAAAAGCTCAAAAATGCAACAAAAAGGGCTTTTTAAAAGTTTTTTAAAGGCTTTTATAAAATTAAGCGTTTTTTTTTACCAATTTTTCCTTTAAAATCGAAACACCATAAAAATTATGGGGAAAATGCACTTTAGAAAAAAACTATATAGGTAAAATGCGTTTAAACATCTATACAGACTAATGAATTTTAAGCCATTATACAACCAAACTTTATTTAGCACAAATTATTATATTAAAGCACTTCAACATAATGAAACATATCACCGTGTACGTGTAGCAATTTTAATTAACTATAGGTTCGAATTAAAGAAACTAAGAAAACTACTATTTTCTTATTTTTTTTTCTTTTGTACCCTCTCTCGTATACTAAAAGATGCTTATTCAGAACTAGTCTATAGGTGGATTATATCTGGTGGTTGACCTCAAAAAATTTATAGAAACATGATAATACAAATTAAAACTGTGCGGTTATGACGTGTTTTTTAAGTAAACAAATTAAAAGGAAAGGCTTTCGGTAACAACAAGTTGATTATTATTATTATTATCCTTTTAATAAAACATCTACCAGCTTTTTATCTTTTTAAATCGTACAAAATTCTTCCTATTTTCAGTCTGCAACCGGCGGTGAAATAGTACAAAATCCTTTTAAACATCCTTTTAAATCGTACAAAATTCTTCCTATTTTCAGTCTGCAACTGGCGGTGAAATAGTATGAAATAAGAGTACTAATTAAAATTGCGCGTTGTGACGTTTTTTTATTAAAGAAACACATAAAAACGAAAGGGCTGTATTTGACAACAAGTTGATTATTATTAGTATAATGAAACTGAAGCATCTACTAACTCGATTGAACGGTACAGAATTTTTGCTATTTTCAGTCCGTAACAGGCGAGCCGCGAATCAGGCAATTGATCGCGGAGCCGCTGAACATTCAGGAAAACCATTTCTCCGCCCCAACGAAGAAAAATGACCCGGTCACCTATTTACCCGACGGTTACCCGGAACCGCTCATTCGCTACTTAATACGGGATTTTACGCTGATTTGGAACATTTACTCGGGGCATGATTTCTGTAAGTTGCTTTTTTAGAATTCTTTAAAATATTTTTGTGAGTTTAAAAATTATTTATTATCGGGTTTATTTTAAAAACTGGTTTTGTTATTTTTCTTTCTATTTTGTATTAGAGCAACTACATTATGTGACGGGTTAACATATGAGGCGAAATAAATCGAGTTTTTTTTAAAAAAAGAGCTATTTTATAATTTTTGGCTGGAAATGGGCGATACAGGACTTAAACCTGTAATCTCCTCTCCAGCCTTGTAGACATCATTGCATTTACGTGCTGCGTACACTATTACCCGCTAAATTTTACATTTAAAATCGTATTTATAAAGCTTTATGTTTTTTAACATTAACACAACGGGAGCTGTTACAGAATTATGATGTTTAAAAATATTATTCTGTTTATATTTAAGGTATTTCCAGACAGTTTTCACTTAACAGCGCTCAATAAAAAACCAGTTGCATTACAGAACAAAAATTATTTTTTTACTTACATAAAACGTATTTTATTATTTATTGTAATAAAAGAGCATAAAAAACTTTAAAATATTCCAACGAGGAAAATTCGAATGAGTGGCAAAAACTAATTAGGAAACAAATGCGGTTTAAATGTTTAAAAATATTTTTTTTTTATTTTGAATCTATATGATTTATTAAAACAATTGTAATTAATCTGAAATAGTTAATAATAATAAATAAAAAATGTGACAAAAAAATATGCAGACCTGAGCACTACCCCTCGGGGGGTTTTATTGGGGGGGGGCAATTCCAAAACGGGCAACTTGTTTGAAACGGGGGGAGGGGAAACAGGGAAGAAAAAAAAAGAAGAAGAAAAGGAGAAAAAACCAAATTAAGGTAAAAATAGGTTTAAAATGGCTTAAAATGCATTGAAATAGGCTTTTAAAAACTGCAAAAAAATCGCAGAAATGGCGTCATAATAGGTCACAACTGGCGCCATAATTTTTTGGGTACTTTTTTTTGGGGGGAGGCAAATCTTTCAATAAAGCGGGGGGGGGGGGGGAACATTTCCAGACCGTGCACAGTTCTGAATATGTTCACAGTTGCGGTCGATTCCTTGACCTTAAAAATTTTGACTGTGGCACTGGAAGTACGACAAGCGCTATTCTACTGCTCCACAAGCCCATCAGCTCAACTTTTCTAAAAGAGGTATATAAACACCAGGCCTTTATTAGATCTAAGATATGCACAGATCAACAGTACGAAAGCTATTATGGCCGTTTAAAAATCATAAACTTCAATGAAAATATAGTATTTTGAGCTTTACATTTCACCAAATTAAATTAAACCCACGTTTCGCCGCAATTTTAAAAAACGAACCCCCATTTTTAAAAAAAAATCGTAGATTAAACCATAAATACAAAACCATTTTTATTAATTTTTACGTACGTGAAAAACGGTAACACTTACTCTTTATTGGAAGTATTTTTTAAATAAATACTGAGTAATCCTAGTGCATATTATTTAGGGCCTTAAAAAATTTGTTGCAATTTTATTTTTAATATCAATTATTTCAACTGTTACCATAATATAATTAATGTACACTTTATAATCGTGGTATTTCTGCCTTTTTAACACCTATATTAATTTTTATGGAAACATTTCTGTATTTCGTGAGATCTCGAATGCCAAAAATCTCGATTTTATATACTTAACCACACTATCCGGAGAGACCTTAAGCTGGCTTCATGTTTTATTGTTTATGAGAAGTGTATCCACCGCTCTGAGCTGGCTAGTGATTGTTTATTTATGTATTATAGCTGGAGGTATGAGACCCTACTTAGTTATTGTTCATTTTAATATCACATCTGGTGATATAGGATGGGCGCCAACAAACTTAGGGCCGAAAGGCGGCAGATTTAGCCGTATTTATGAGGTGTTATATTTTTTAAACATTAACTCTGCGGGAGTTATTACAAGTATAAGATGAGTTTCCACTGTCCTGAAATGGCTTTATTAGTGATTGTTTCTTTTTTCTGTATTGCAGCTGGTGGTATGAGACTCACTTCACTTCCCTATTTTATGTATTCCAGCTGGTAACAGGCGTATGAACCGTCATGTCCCTATTTTTTGTATTTCAGCTGGTGGTACGAGCCCCCACCTCCCACCGTATAGTCAGCTGGCGGCGGCTGCTAGCACCGGAGCGGGCGCCAATTTGGCCAAGAAGCAAGTGTATAACCGACAGCAGCAGGTCAAAGATACCCTGGCGGCCGGAGGGACGCACAGGGACCACAGCGTTCTGGTGGAACTGCAGCTATCCAAAGTAATTAAGACGTATTTTCTTGGAAAAGGTAGAACAGCATGATGTAACATGGACCCCTATCCTCCATGGAGTATAGGGGTCCATGCATGTAAAGAGCACATTTTGGCTTGTAAATAGAAAATGGATTTCTTGTTTATAAAAACGTGCATAATTTTATGTGACATGCACAATATAACAAGTAAAAAATGCATTTTTTTAAAATCAGGCACCACAGAATTTTAATAATCTAAAAATATCCACAAATTGTAAAACAACCTGCCTATTTTGAAACTGTTGTAGAATATAGGCGAAATAAATCGACTTTCTGAAAGAACGAATACAAACAATTTATTATTTTTAGCATTTCTGGCGATAAATGAGCAACAGAGGCTCAACCTGTAATCTTATTGAGGAATTTTCTGTGTTACACCATCACCCGTCAGCTTTTTTTACAATAGAAATTGCATTAAAATCTTATAAGACTTTATTTTTTTGAAACATAATCATAACGGGAGTTGTTACAACTACTGTTTAGATTTGTTACCTCTACGAAATGTTCGGATTTGACGCTCCCGTGGTTTCTCGTCAAATACTGACAGTGCAAGATATCGAGGCCCGGGACCGGTTGGCGCAGAGCCAAATTAATAAAATACTCTATCAGTACGCCACAGATCAGAAGCCGCGGCAAACTCAAGCACCCATGGTGGCCTTGAGATTGCTGGAGTGCAAATCGAAAGACGAGGCTCGACCTTTCGCCAAACTGAAACTAAGTCTTCTACCGCTTCGATTGAATGTTGACCAGGTGAGATTACTATGTTTGTTTTTTTACCTTGTTTTTATAATTTTTCGTTTTATTTTTTTTCGTATTTCCTGTGGAAATTCGGTTTGCATTTGATTTGAATTAATTGACTCGTAAATTTCTTTTTTTAGATTTGGGTTGACCCTCACCTGTCTCTTATATTAATTTTTTAACCTAAACTCAGTAAATAGTTTGACAGTTGAAAATACTCAGGGGAATAATTAAAAGAGAGATGACGCAATCAGTTTAAGCTAGTGTTTAATAATGAATTAATTAATGTTCCCCGGAGCTCCAGAGCGAAGCTCCTAAGCTCCACCCTATTTTTGTGCTAATTTTATGAATATGTAAAGCGAAGAGTGGTGCTAACGATTATAAAAAAATTTTTGTTAACTAAATTTATTTTTAAAACTTATTTGAAAAAGTTTACTTAAAAATGCAGATAAAGTAATTTTAAGTGTATTTAAAGCTTAAATAAAGCTTAAAATCGCTCATTTAAGAGGCGGAGCTCCGGAGCTCCTTCGGATTTAAATGGCCCCGGAGCTCTGGAGCATGATACTAGAGGGTGGGAATATCACTGGTGTAAGCATAATAGTCAAAAATAATAATTTTGTAAACTCCGTTGTTGTCGTTTGCCAGTAACCAGAGTTTCGTTCAACTCTGGTCGTTTCCATCTGGCACGCTCCTCGCCTTGCTCACGCCCTCTTCCCACTCTCGGAGGAGATCAGCAACCGCTGCGGGTTTCGCCCAGAGGTCTTTTTTTTTTTGTAAACTCCGTGAATTCTTCTGCCGTAGGTCAAGAATGTTGTTGAAACTCCTCAATATTTTGTAAATTTCCGATTATTATTATTTTAATTACCCAATGGTATAATTAGGTTTTCTGGTTGTTTAGCGTTAGCTAATATCAGAGTCAATTTTTTTAGAGATCGCTTTAAATTTCGTACGTTTACAATCTTTATAATTTTTCAGTTTCATTTAATTTAATATTGAAACTTTAGTAATATGTGTAAATGTTTTTTGTTTGTACGATTAATTATAATAAAACGACGAGTAAGAAAAATTATTTTAGGATACGTTAGAATTTTTGCAAGATTTCTTCACCGAGCTCAGTGACCGGCTAACAAATCAAATGGACAGAAAAAGTAACGTTATATAATTATTTATTTACTTCAATCTTAAATTAAATTTTTTTCCAAATAATTAATGTTAATAATTTGAAACTGTTGTTGCTTTTTTTTATTTGTTTATAGTTATTTTTGTCCAAAACGTATCTTTAAGGCGGTGAAGGAAATAGCCCACAGTAAGTTTTATTCCAGATTAAATTAATATTGAAAATTATTCTTCAACATACAGTATCATAAAATTCATTTCCAATATGCGTGTTTATTTCGTGGTTACAACGGCAAAATGAGCCACAGTCATTATAAAATACACGTGAATGTGATCTATTCTGTAGCTAATTGGGTCCTGATTTAAATTTAAAATAAGCCACAGGCGCATACGTTTTATACAAGCTGTGGCTCATTTTGCCGTAGTATCGAGAATTTTTAAACATTTAGGAGAAAGATCTTCTTCCAGTTCCAGCTCATTGGATTCAATGGATCCAGTTTTTGAAATGCCACAGTCTCCTGTCAAATATTCCGATTTGGTAATATGGATTTTATGTTTTTTAATAACACTCCTAGTTTTTATAATTTTTCTTTTCTCTGTAGTTTTGAAACATTTATTCTAAATTTTGATTAAGTTAATTATAAATTAGTATTTTTTTATTTAACTTATGATTTCATTACAATTGCATATTATTAAGTAAATTAGTGCAGTCTAAATTAATATTGTGTAACGTCCAGAAATATAAGGCCGAATAAATTAAGGGAGTTTTTTAATCAAAGAATGCAAAACAGTTTGCTAATTAAAACTTTTTGGGTGTAAAATAGGTGTTTACAGGACTTGTAATCTCCAGCCGCAATTACTTCATTGACTGACGTGGCGCGTTACACCATCACCAGCCAGTTTTAGATTAAAACTCGTATTTATAAAACATTATTTTTTAAAAATTATCACAACGAGAGTTGTTACGGTATTGTTTCAGCGAAACAGTCCCCGGCAGGTGTCGGCCAAATCGCCGCCGCCAAATTCTGAATCGTCAGTTCCGCGCAGCTCCTCCTGCTCTCCCGTGAAACCGACGCCACTGACAGACAGCGCCCTCACGCTGCAGGAGGACCTATTCGCCGAAAGTGACGTCACTCACAGCCTGCTCGGGCGCTCAGCCAATCAGAGCGCCTCGTCGTCACCGCCGAGTCCAATCAACGACGAGGCGAAAGACGGCGACAAAGACGCAACGAGCTTGGGATCGGAGAGAGACGGGAGTTTATCGTTATTGTCGACGGGTGGCGCTGTCCGCTTTCGAAAACGATCGATAAGCGAAGAGGGCGACGATAGGGGAGACGCCGCGTCGACGGTCCCGGCAACTCCGTCAACGGCGTCTTCGGGACTGGCAGGGTTGTATTTTAAGTAAGTGAGGGGGATTAGAAATTGCAATTTAAATTTTAGAAATTTAAAATTTATAATTTAGATTTTTACAGTTTACACTTGGAAAATCGACCATATAGTAGCATAAAAAACAATTTGTATAAGCATGGGTGGCACGCAGCTGATTTGTCATTCTGTAGGATGTTTATTTCAGCAATAGTACGTGCAGCAGTCTTTGCGCGGTTTTCCAACAAAAAGATTCAGATGCTTTGACAGTTGCGCACCATAGATGAACACGGTCAAAAAGGTAGGGGGTGTTTATCCCGGGTAAATGACATTTCAAAATCTAGGAGGGGGTCCTAGGGGGGGTCGAACCCCCCTTAGCTTTCTAGGGGGGGGTCGACCCGGGGTGGAAGATTTCAAAACCTAGAGGGGGTTCAGTTGGAGTCCGATTTCCGAAACAAAATACTTTTAAACCATTAAAAATTTAATATAGCTTTTTATAAGATAATACTACATTTTATTGAATAAAAAGCGATATTTAGGTATAAAAAGGGTGTAAAAACATGAAATTATTTTAAAAAGTCACGTTTTTGCAATAAAATTTAGTATAAAAAAAGTACTTAAAATTTTCTCGAGAGGGGAGGGGGGGGGGTCAGATTTCAAAATCTAGAGGGAGGTCAGGGGTAACAAATTTTAAAATTTTGGGGGAGGGGGCCCCTGGATTTTTTTCTAGGGGGGGGGGGGCCAAAATTTGGGTACGGGAGGGGGAAAACCCCACCCTACCCCCCCCCGTGTTCATTTCTGTTACGCATTGTTTAATTAAACCGTATGCAAATTATTTCTTACGTGACTTTGGTTGGCCCATTATGTGGGCGAAGAAAAATTAACAACAATAATTAATTTGTTTTAAATTCCTTTGTGTTTTTTGTAGATTTTATTGCAAAAATACATAAATTGCATGATTTAAGAAATTATTGCTAAATTTATTTATACGGTACGTAAAATTTAAATGAAAGTATTTGAATGAAATTATTGTAATTAAGACATTAGAAGGTTTTTTACTGTTACTCTTTTCTATTAATTAGATCAATAAACGACAAGAAATTTAAATTTAGCATTGTATTATGGTGTCGAAATTGTCACTTTTCCGATTTTTTTGCACATACAAATAATTTTCTAATTTAAAAGGTTAAATTCGTAATTGTCAAAAATAGTTGTGAGTACGATTTTTTTTAATTGCCATTGAATCAGAAAATGAAAAAACTACAGCTTTTTGGATAGAAACTTATTCACTGTAAATCATTTAAAAATGATGTAATTTTTTTTGTTCAGTGAGCATCTGCACACACCTCCATAATGTTAGTTTTCTAAGCTCCACAAAATGTCCAAATCAGACTAAAATCCAGATTTTTTCTATCTAAAAATCCGCCCCGGGTGAAAACGCCCCGTTGTTCTTGTTCCGCCCTATTTTTCAAAGCCAGTTTACTAAATTTAAACACGTGCAACGTCTAACGTCGATACGCAGTTTCCTGACCTGTTATTCATAAAAAACGACAAAATTAAATTGAGCGATAATAAATAAATAGATTATTCAGCGATTTTTACTGAATTTAGAGAGTTTTCCTTTTCTCCGGGCCTAACCGTAAAGCTGGACTACCACGGTAAGCAGCGGATAGAGTCAAAACAGGGCGGGACCCTGCAGGGAATTCTGCTCGGACTCAGCCAACTCCACTGCACAGAGCTTCACCTGATAGAACTGAACCACAGGCGGGGGTTGCTGGGATTGGAGAGGGTGGCGGAGTACGCGGCGAAGGAGTGGTACCAGGTGAACATAATATTATATTAGCGATGGGCGGAACTGCGGAAGAACCCAAGGAACACCGGAACCGGAATTGAGATTTTCCAAAAATCCGGAACAGGAACCGGAATTGAGATTTTACAGAAATCAGGAACCGGAATTGAGATTTTCCAAAAATCCGAAACAGGAACCGGAATTGAGATTTTACAGAAATCAGGAACCGGAACCGGAATTGAGATTTTCCAAAAATCCGAAACAGGAACCGGAATTGAGATTTTACAGAAATCAGGAACCGGAATTGAGATTTTCCAAAAATCCGAAACAGGAACCGGAATTGAGATTTTACAGAAATCAGGAACCGGAACCGGAATTGAGATTTTCCAAAAATCCGAAACCGGAACCGGAATTTCAAATTTTGCCCGGAACCCGAAATCGGAACTGCCTATTAAACTGGGAAACCCTCGGAATACCGGAACCAGAACCGGAATTGAGATTTTCCGAAACTCCGGAGCAATCACCGGAACCGCAATTCCAAATTTTGCCCGGAACATCCGAAACCCGGAACCGGAACTGCCCATCACTATATATCGTCGTTACTCTGACACAATGAGTCAGAAGCGTTGTAAAATACTCCTAACTATGACTCTTTTTATATCTTAACACACAAATAATCCAAGCAAAATGAGTCAGAGTCACGTTGATTTTATACTGATTGTGGCTCTTTGTGGGGGCACCTTCTCCCCCGGAAAAAAAGTGTAAAAATAAAAAAAAAAAAAAACAAAACACAAAACAAAAAAAAAACATATTTTGTACTAAAATAATAATATTATTATTATTTTAGTAGTAGTAGTAGTAGTAGTAGCCTCCTCTACTGCGCATCGTCTCGGGTGGCCTAAGGAGGTCCAGAAACTCTGCCGTCTTGATGGGCGTTTCCAGAGGTCCTCCGGTGTAAGCATACATGGGCAAGTTGATACGGAGTGGGAGGGGGTTAAACCCCAAATTAGGGGGGAGGTTAAAATCCGAGAAACGCAAAAAACCCATATCGTTTTTTTTCTGGAGTGCATTTTACCCACATCGTTTTTCGATTTTAAAGAAAAAATAGGTAAAAAAAACGCTAATTTTAGGTCAAAAAGCCCTTTTTATAGCATTTTTGAGCCTTTTATTATTTAAAACATTCATTTTGACCTTAAAACTTAAGTTTGGAGGCAGTTAGAAGTCATTTTAAAGACATTTTTTTCTTTATTTTTCCAAAATTGGGGGGTTAACCTTTTCTCCCCCCCCCACATCTGAGTGGAAGGGTTAAACCCCCTTCTTCTCAGAATTTAGGGGGGTTAACCCCCGTGCCCATGTATGGGTGTAAGGCTAGTTGGCTTGGCTCTAGCTGGACAGTTAAAGAGAGAGTTCCTGAGAGCTTCGCGCTGTTTTAATGATTTTCGGAATGCCATGATTTTTTCAATTTTTTTTTAAACAAATTTTTTTTTAAAACTCATCATTACAGTTTTGGTGATGATTTAAACACGAAACAAATAGAAATAGAAATTATTGTTTTAACTAAGCGCTACATTCCTATCATTCTAACACAATGATTAAACTAAAAATATGTTTGTTTTTAAGTTTCTTTCAGATTGCGTAATTAAACTAAGATTCTTTCACTATCCACAGATTTGGTTGTTCATGAGGTTTACTATGATACAATTAAAAATCTTTTAGCATGAGAAAATGATGTATTATGCGAAATAAGATTAAAAAACATTCCAGGATATAATGCGAAATCAGTTGCATGGCGTTATTTCCAGTGTGGGCCCAATGAAGACGGTGAGTTACGTCCTCCGCGGGATTAGCGACCTGTTTCGTCTCCCGGTGGAAGAATACCAAAAAGATGGACATCTGGTCAAAGGACTGCAGAAAGGGGCGCAGAGCTTCGGCGTTCTCACGGCGGCGGCCTGCGTGGAAACTGCTCAGATGCTGGTCGGAGGACTTCAGGTTTGTTGTTTTAATGTTTTAAAAATGCGAAGACGTTAGAAAAATAATATTTTATAATGTAAAACCCTCTGGCGGGATGGTGAAATATTTAAAGCCAATTTTTAGAGTGAAAAACAAAAACAACTAAACATTTCGCATTCTTTTATGCCTAAAAACTAGATTTCGGCCTCTTACTTCTAAATGTCACATTGTTAACTTATCCGGAAGCAGACCTGTGCACTGTCTGGAAATGTCTCCCCAGATATATTGGAGGATTTGCCCCCCTCCCCGTTTTATTGCCCTCCCCCCTCCCCGTCCAAAAATAAAAAAGTACCCAAAAATCATTGCGCCATTTTTGACCTATTATAACGCCATCATAGCGAAATGTTAGCAGTTTTTAGCTCATTTTAATACATTTAAGCCGTTTTAGACCTATTTTTGCCTCTTTTTTTTCCCCTATTTTACTTTTTCTCTTTTTTTTCTCCTTTTTTTTCTTTCTCCCCAGCTTGCACCCCTTGTTTTATTGCCCCCCGTGCACCCCCATGCTCCCTCCCGTTTTGGAATTGCCCCCCCCTCAATAAAACCTCGGGAGAGGGGGGGGGGCAGGGCACAGGTCTGCAGAAAGATTGACATCTGGTCAAAAAACTGCAGAAAAGAGCGTAAAGGGACCGTCCAAAAACGCCATGGACAAATTTTTTATAGGTCAAAATCCCGTAAAGAGTACAAATTTCCCATGAAATAGTGTCAATTCCCCATAAATGTAATGCGTTTGCATTTGCAAAATTTTCTTTCAACTTTAACACTTTCAAAATGCCAATAAAATTTGTCGTGGTAAAATTTGGCTTGATTTTAAGGCTTTGTTTTAAGCTTACAAAACAATTAAAAAAATTTCATTTTAATTGTTTGGTAAGCTTAAAACAATGTTTTTTTAATTAAAACTAAGCAAAATATTAGTTTGCAAAATATCTTCTAAAACAAATCAGTTTGCAAACGCATTTTTCAATCTTATGGGGAATTAACACTGTTTCATGGTAAATTTTTTTAATTGGAATTTATTAATTTATTTATTAATTATTTAACACTACTTTTATGGAGATTTTTCCCGTCACTGGTGCAGAGCTTTGGCGGACTACAGGTTGGTCGGTTCGTTGATTTGATGTTTTAGAAATACGACGCGTTCAATAAACAAAAATTATATATAATGTAAAACGGCCGGACGACTTTTTTGCCTCTTTTTTACTAGCAGAAAAAGGAAATTTTTAAAATATTAAACGGAATTATAAATTTTGCTTAAAAATTATTTACCTGTGTTGTAAAATTAAGTCTAGCACTGATCTCTGTGCCGGAATTAGTTACCTTACAAAGTCTCATGTACTGGGAGAGTATTTGCGTCAGATAAAAGATTTATATTGTTATTAATATAAACTGTTAATAGAAATTTACTAAAATGCACAATATTGTCGTTACTCTGGCACAAAAAATCAACGTGACTCTAACACATTTTGTTTAGATTTTTTGTGTGTTAAGATATAAAAATAGTTACAGTTACGAGTATTATTTTATGACGACTCTGACTCATTGTGTCAAAGAGTAACCGACGACGATATTTTACCTCTATTTTAGGGATTTGCGGAAGTTTTGTTCGAAGTTTCGTCCCCTCAGTACCCGCCCCCGCGACCAGTCAACAGTTTGGAGCTGGAAAAAATGCTGAGAAATCCAACGGACTTGCGGGAAGGAGTCGGTATGGCGTACGATACTATTAGACAGGTAAAGCGATGATATTTTTCGAAAAAAATAATAGTTTTTTTAAAAAAACCGATGGACAACATTGAAAAATTTTAAATTGGGCGCGTCGTCAACAAATACTGGATTTTTAATTTTGTACAAAAATATTAGTATTTTAAAATGATACCTTAGTGAGACGTTAATATAGCTATAGTATAAACTAAATCTTTTACGTCTGAAAAAGGTAATCAGTAGTTATTAATTTTACCAGCACGTTTTTTTTTTTTTTTTTTTTTTTTTTATTTTTGAGAAAACGCAGCTTATTAATTATTGTATTTTAAAAAAAATTAAAAGTTATGAATTGTTGTTTATATTAAATATTCCAAACAAATTCGACTCCAATGGTTGGATCACGGTCTTTTAACTTTCCAAACCTATCATTGAATAAAAAAATAGTTCATCATTCACATTCACCATCATAATTATTGTGTGTGTGTGTTTTTTTTTCCAGATAACATTAAAAATTTGATGAGTAGGGTAACTAACCTCAATTCGGCCAGCCTTAATTTCTTCCTCTGCATTTTAACTCGCCGAATTAAAATGGCTACTATGCCATTATAGTGGAGAGTGTCATTTATATGGAGAGGCTCATTGATTATAATGGCCTACTTTTTCGCACTTTTTTATATAGGAGTTGCACATTTTTCGGTATATTATATATTTTTGGATGGATTGTGTGTCCTTTGCCAGTAGCCAGGGTTTCCATCAACCCTGGTTTGGTCCGTCCGGCACGTTTCTCGCCTTGCTCACGCCCTCTTCCCACCCCGGAGGAGCTCGGCAACTGCTGCGGGGTTCGCCCAAGGGTCCTCTGGTCCCAAGGTCGTACTTATGTTTATGCAGACCTGTGCACTGCCGCCCCGGGGTTAAAACGGGGGGGGGGGCCATTCAAAATGGGGGGGGGCAACTTTTTTGAAACGGGGGGGGGGGGCAATAAAACGGGGGGGGCAAGCAGGGGGGAAAGAAAAAAAGGAGAAAAAAACAGAAAAAAAAGGGAAAAGGGAAAAAAGGGACAAAAAAAGCGGAAATGAGGTAAAAATAGGTCTAAAATGGCTTAAAATACATTGAAATAGGCTAAAAACCGCAAAAAATTCGCGATGATGGCGTCATCATAGGTCAAAAATGACGTCCTATTTTTAAGGTACTTTTTCATTTTTTGGCCGGGGGGCGGGGGGGCAAATTCTCCAATAAAACGGGGGGGGGGCATTTTCAGACCGTGCACAGGTCTGTTTATGCATGTGAAAAGATGTTGTGCTGGATGGATTGTCATCTCATCTGTCGATCCATATGTAGTTCATTTTCAATTTTGCGCATGGCAAGTATAACAGTCGGTGGTTGAATTTAAGTCAGTTACCCTACACTAAAACTGTTTCTTTCTATCCAAGAGTAAAATCTTTCTATCGCAGTCTTCAATCGTTTTTCATATAAATTTCCATGGTGTTTTGTTGCCCATGTTGGTATTGGATTATAAAGAATAATGTTTTTTTTAAAAATATTGTTTAATTTGCATATTTTGTCTTTTCTGGTGCTTGAAAAAAAAATTTAAGAGTAAAATTGTTCGCTAACCTTCAAATTATTAAATCTTTAAACAAATATAAATGGAAACTTAATTTATTTTAGGGTGTAATCGAAACAGCGGAAGCCTGGCAACTTACAGCACAAGAAGAAACAGCGCAGGTAATTGTGCAATGTGTTTTTGAATTTTTAAATGATATTTCGAATTTCGTAAGTGCTTTTCGGCAGTATTATTCTGAAAAGGGACTTCTGAGAGAGAAAAAATTGACAGCCTTAACTAGTGATGTTTTCCAGAGGTCCGCCTTATTTTTGTATTAATTTCGTGAATAATTAATAGGATGCTGTAGATTATTTCGTCAAAATTTTTTGAAAACTATGTTGTTTTTTTTTCAAAACTTATTAAAAATAATAAAAAAATAGCTCTAAACAATGCCGTTGGAATATTTTAAAACATAAAGCTTTTGCATTTCAGGGGTGGAGCTCCAAGCTGAAGCTCCTTCCGTTTCAAATGGCAGAGATCTGAAACAGTATTTTTGAGAGGAATATCATCATAGATATATTGGTCGGATCTCTAGGGAAGGGGTCCACCTCCAAGTGAAAAGCGGAGCTTTCGGAGGAGAGGGATTTTTAAAGAGATAAACCTCCTCCAAAAAAATAAAGATAAAGATAAAAATAAACCTCCTCCAAAAAAATATCTATAAACATCACTCCACTAGCCTTAGCGATTTAATTTTTTTTTTTTGTTAAGGGGAGATACCCGTTGAGAGGGATGTTGCGACAGTTAACCCCGACTGTGATTCGACCGATCGTGGTGGGATCCAGGGCCACTGGCCACGTCCTGGGCGGACTGAAAAATCAACTCAAGCCGGAGTCCCGCCAGGAAGAGAAGGACAAGTGGAGGACGGCGGCCGGGTATTAAAACCCGTATTTATATTCCCTCGCCTGTCGTATGCGGATTCCCACTCGTCGTATGCTAATTTCTCCGCGCGAGTACCGCTCTAACTGGAAGTCGACTCTTAACTTTTTTTCGTAATGTTCAAGTGTAGAACGGGGCGATTCTCGCCGGATATTTTAAAACCCGTATTTATATTCCCTCGCCTGTCGTATGCGGATTCCCACTCGTCGTATGCTAATTTCTCCGCGCGAGTACCGTTCTAACTGGAAGTCGACTCTTAACTTTTTTTGCTAATGTTCAAGTGTAGAACGGGGCGATTCCCGCCGGATATTTTAAAACCCGGTATGCTAATTTTTCACGCTCGTCGAATGCTAATTTCTCGGCGCGAATACATTAATATCGTTTTAACAGGAAATCGTGGAACTTTGTCGGGTTTTGTTTTAGTGAAACAGGAAAAAAGAAGAAGAGTGGATGGTAAAAATCAGGAAGAATATTATGAAAAAAGCGGAATTGGATATCGATTGATAGAGAGAAAAACCCTGTGTTATGGGAATTAAGCGTGTTCAAACAATGCGATTTTTCGTTTTATTAATGTGGCCGGTGAAACTTGTGACTTTAATTAATTTATTTAAATATGCAAAAATTATGTTGGATTTAATTTCTTTCAGACGGAAATCCTGCTTTGCGATTGGATATTTAAGCGAGAACACCTGCATTATAAAGCAAAAGCACCAAAAACACGGTTGTGGGAAAAAAGTGGTCAACAATGATTTTCTAGTCATGTCTTCCTTCCAGTCATGTGTGAAATGACCCACGAACTATTAAATTGCACAACAACATCTCTCCAACGAGAGGAAACGCTTATTTTTTGTTATTACTTTTGCACCAAATCATGTACATTAAGTATTTTATGTAGAACATAATACAAAATGTAAAGGATTAATGACTGGTTACTCTTTATTTTATAAATTGGTAATATTTAAAACTTGAGCTTTGACAGCTATGCTTTTGTACATGGGCGTAGCCAGGAGCGGTCTAGGGGGTCTAGACCCCCCTTTTTGGGTTGGCAAAGGGAAAAATTTGGGGTTAGACCCCCCTTTTTTGGTTGCCAAGGATAAAAATTTAGGGGTCTGGAACGGCCATTTTTTAAAAATTTTCTCGCGCTTGGATTGGATTAGAAGAAGTAATTTTAAAAACATTTTTTTGCACTTTGCACTGCTCAGCTGTAATTCAATGTACTCATTTTTCAGTTGTTAATGTTTTGGAAATCAAAAAATTTGAAGGTATCAAATTGTTTGTAAAAAACTTTTTTCTTTGTTTTATATTAATATAAAACAAAGAAAAAATTAAATATTATTTATTTTTATTGAATAATAGGAAAATAACGAAGTATATGGCATAAACAAGGGAATAAATACTCCGCGGAAAAAATTATTAGCTTTTTATACCGTTTAGTAATTGGACATCCCTGGCCCCCTCCCCTTTTCGGAAATTTTGTTCAGGGTTGGAGGTTGGACCCCCGCCCTTTCGAAAATCCTGACTACGCCCATGCTTTTGTATGTTTTAATTACTCTTCTCAGAGTGTGTAGCTAATTTTGATTGACTATGAGGACTAAAATATCTTATCAGAAAGAATCATAAAGCCAGGTTTAAGTTAGGTATTAAATAGGCAGTTGATCTTTCGAAACAACTGATGGAAAACATACAAAACAGTTTTAATTAATTAATTTTTATTCATAATTATGTTTTTAATGGTTATAACAATGATTTCTGCTTTTTTTATTAACTATTATTGTAAAAAAATTGATTGAGATTGTAAAATCAGTGGAGCTGGTTTGGTTACTCTCGAGTGAGAGCAAAATTAATTATATCTCGGCAAAAAAATGTTCTTCATGAAAATTATGCACAGGCTATGTTCGCTTAAAGGATATTTTAGTCATAACATAATCCTTTTTATTCCTTAAAATATTTTAAAAAGTGTAAATATATTTTAATTCAGATTAACAGCCTTACAAACCTGTGCTCGCCCCCGCCCGGGGTTTTATTGGGGGGAGCAATTCCAAAACGGAGGAGCAATAAAACGGAGGGGGCAAGCAGAGGAGAAAAAAAAAGAAGGAAAAAATGAAAAAAGGGACAAAAAAAGCGAAAACAAGGTAAAAATAGGTCTAAAATGGCTTAAAATACATTGAAATAGGCTAAAAACTGCAAAAAATTCACGATGATAGCGTCATCATAGGTCAAAAATGGCGTCATAATTTTAGGGTACTTTTTCATTTTTTGGCGGGGGGTCAAATCCTCCAATAAAGCGGGGGGCATTTCCAGACCGTGCACAGGTCAGGCCTTAATCCAATTGTTTAAAATTTTTGCTCCTTAGTTCAGTTTGAAAATGTATTTCCGAAGCTATTGAATCAGTTGATATTGGGTGATTACATTTTTATGTTATTTGCGAGATTTTTTACTTAAATGTTAAATTTTAAATGTTTAATATTTAAATATTTAAATGTTAAATTTATACAATTTTGTAAATGTTTTTAATTTGTTGGTATATATTACATTATGCTGTTAATTCAATAAAATGACAATATTCTGCCTATTAGCTAAAAAAGGGTAAATATAAGTTTTAAAAAATATAAAATCTTCCTTTTTTTAAAAAAATAAGTAATTTGAGAAAGTAGCAAAAATATAAAAGTAAAAGACATTTAAAATTATGCATCAAAAGCAGACCTGTGCACGGTCTAGAAATGCCCCTCTGGGAGGATTTGCCCCCCCCGTTTTATTGCCCCCTTCGCCCAAAAATGAAAAAGTACCCTAAAATTTGGCGCCATTTTTGACCTATAATGACGCCATCATCGCGAATTTTTGCAGTTTTTAGCCTATTTTAATGCATTTTAAGCCATTTTAGACCTATTTTTACCTTATTTTCGGTCCCTTTTCCCCCTTTTCCCTTCTTTTTTCTCCTTTTTTCCCTTTTTTTTACTTTATCTTCTGCTTGTGATCTGACAATATGTGCGGTCAGTCATGACGTATATTAAAATTTTATTTAAAACAATTATAACTCGGCCAAATAAAATCTGTATGACTTGAAATTCTTAAAATAAATACAACTGACAACGGAAAATCGATTGATAATCACGATTTTGTGATTTGACAAATTGTGCGGTCTATCATAACGTATATGCAAATTTTATTTAAAACATAACATGGCTAAAGAAAATCTATATGACTTGAAATTCAAAACATAGATAGATAAAACTTGTAACGGAGAATCGATTAGTAGCGATGTTTTTTTGATTTGACACTTGTGCCTGTGCGGTCGAGGTAAATGGGATTTACAGTTAGCAAGCTTATACCGTGAAGCACAGCCAAAAACACGGGTGTTAAATTTGCAGGTCTTTTAACGCACATATATACAATTGACAACATGTTATTCCAGTGCAAAATTTAAAAATTTCTGTTACATTTAAGAATTAGTTGAGGTTTAAATTTTTTTATATTGGCCGAAGCTAAGGCGCGTGCCATTAACTTCGGCCGCTGAAAAAAAACTGGCTATAACTATTGCTGAAACGAGCAATAAAAATGTTTAAAGGTTGCAAATTTATCTTTTAGTTATTGTTCTTGATACATATAACTTAATTTTTCCCGTTTGCAAACTTTTATAGTTATTAGCAAGATTTTTAAATAATTTTGACAAAACCTTAAAATAACAAGTTTTAATAACCTGGTTTTTTTGGCGTAAAAAACGTCGAAAAAACTTAAACACGCAAAAAAATTATAAATACGGTTGCACCATAAATTTGAATACAGCGAAAGAACGGCAGGTTCTTTCACCTGAATTTCAAGGTGGCCGAAATTAGCGGAATCTTAAACTGCTTAGTAAACACATGCACTGCAAACTGCTTTCGAAGAAAATAAAAAGGCAGAAAAATTCACAATTTTGATTACTAAAACGAAGTTTGAAATTTAAACACAGGGCGAAAATCCAGAAAATCACAAAATACACAAAAATACTTTATTCTACATTCATCCAGTTGCTTTTGTGCTCGTTCTTTTGTGTTTTAAAATAAGCTAATTTTTAACACACTAAATTGGTGGCCAAAATTAAAGCCTGGCCAAAATTAAGTCAAATACCCTAAATATAACATACCAAAAATATATTCAAAACCACTGTTTTGATTAAGTAAACCCCTCTGACCCTGATTTCCTTTTAGATGAACAATTCGTTTTGTTAAACGTTATAACCGCACAATTTTAATTGGTCCACTCGCTCATGTCTCCTTATATAAACTTACGAGATCCACCAGATATATTTGACCGTAGATTGATAGGAAAAATAATAAAAGTTAAAGTGACAAAAGAAAGCTATACAAAATGCCCTGGTAGATTCGGCGATTTTGTTCAATATTGTCT
Organism: Microlaimidae sp. YZB2_3; assembly: GCA_030248175.1. Classification (NCBI taxonomy): domain Eukaryota; kingdom Metazoa; phylum Nematoda; class Chromadorea; order Desmodorida; family Microlaimidae; species Microlaimidae sp. YZB2_3. The sequence continues at coordinate 20,817 of JASAMX010006253.1, forward strand.
GTAATATGACAAAATGAATCAGAATCCTCATAAAATATTCGTAACCGAAATGTAACTCATTATATTTTAAAAGAAAAATACAAATAAACATTAGTCTTAGTCACGCTGATTTTATGGAGAATCGCGAACGTTAATTAAATGTACACAAAGGACTTCCGAAGATTTAAAATTTGTATATGACTTTGGTTAACGAAAAAAAAACAAGATTATAATACACGAAAATAACAATTAAACATACAACAATTATTCTAAAAAAAAAACAGCTCCGGGTGTAAATACTTTTTTCTTATTTTTTTCCGGTCTTATTCAAATTATTTTCCATTCTTCTCGAGACCTTTGCGTACAATCGTCGTGATACTTTGAATTAATCGTGGTGATTCTCCATGGTGATTGTGACTGTTTATATCGCAGTAACGACGGTATGTTCGGTAAGTTTTTCGTTGCATGAGTTCATTGGTATAAAGCATCTAGCCAATCCTCGATCAAACATTCAACGTTGCAAATTCGGTTGTTGTCGTTGCATTACCTGAAACTTATCTTCCCTATGCAGATTATGCAAAGGGCAGGCGCTAAGACAAGCCAGGAGGGGCGAAAAAGTTTCACCCCTATGTTGAGACTCTTCGTCCAACATTAATAACATTGGCAACCTTTACCGCTAGAGTGTTCACTGCATGCAGTGTTCAATCATTCCGAGGTCTTCGTCTAAAGGATTTTTTAAGTCGCGCCTAATATTGATCTTACTATTTAACGTCGTACATGTGCAAATTCAGTCGAAATGAGGGTTGTACAAGTCATTGTTTTTTCAGAAACAAGAAAAGGCATCTGAAGAGAGCTTGGACTGTTTCGTTTTTGGGTTTCGGAAAATTGCTGAGAATAAGTTGCATTGATCTTTTTTCTTCATCAAGAAGGTCTTTAAGGGGTTGAATCGGGGTTGGTGCAGTAGGCGGAACAGAAGCGCGGACGGCGTCAGCAAAGCTCTTTTTCACTTCACCGGGCGTGTTAGAGATCGTGGGCGATAAAACTTGAACTCTTTGTAATATTTCTTCAATACAAGCTTGTTGGCGGGCGACAGTTTCTGCTGCTTTACTAACTTGGTCAGCTAATGAGTATAAATCAGGGGGAGGCGTGAACGAGGTTCCAGTGGCTGTACGGCGACAAGGAACAGAAACGATCGGATCAGAACACGAGGATTTTGGACAAAAAAAAGCGAACGGGTGAACCTTGGACAGAAAATAAGTCTTTGACGAAGGAAAGCGCGGTTTGCTTGGAATTTTCGATTTTGGTGATGTAAAAATCTACGTGAAGTGGGCAATAGTGAACACCCCCACGTTTATAGGTTGGAATCCAGTAGGAGTTGGACAAGGGGTCTATCCTATTACACCATACGGAAAATTTTCCACTTTAACAAAATTAAGTTCTGTGGCGTAAAACGTTCCTACCTGACGTGACAATTCAATCGTCACGTCAGGTAGGAATGACTCCGAGCCTAACTGCTGGAACATATAAGATATGCGTATATATGAGGGGAGAAT
>JASAMX010006255.1:0-13972 GCA_030248175.1 Microlaimidae sp. YZB2_3
TGTGTAATTTGCTTTGCGTTATTTCATTTTTTATAATTTGTGATCTTTTTGTTTGTGTATATTAATTTTCATTTTATTTAAATGCTTTTGATTTTTTTAATATTGCAAATCTATATATAAATTGACGTAATGTGTGTGTGTTTGTGTGTGTGTATATATATATATATATGTGTGTGTGTGTGTGTGTGTGTGTGTGTGTGTGTGTGTGTGTGTGTGTGTGTGTGTGTGTGTGTGTGTGTGTGTTTGTGTGTGTGTGTGTGTGTGTGTGTATGTGTATGTGTCTGTCTGTGTGTGTGTGTGTGTATGTTTGTGTGTGTGTGTGTGTGTGTGTGTGTGTGTGTGTTTGTGCGTGTGTGTGTGTGTGTGTATGTGTGTGTGTGTGTGTGTGTGTGTGTGTGTGTGTGTGTGTGTGTGTGTGTGTGTGTGTGTGTGTGTGTGTGTGTGTGTGTGTGTGTGTGTGTGTGTGTGTGTGTGTGTGTGTGTGTGTGTGTGTGTGTGTGTGTGTGTGTGTGTGTGTGTGTGTGTGTGTGTGTGTGTGTGTGTGTGTGTGTGTGTGTGTGTGTGTGTGTGTGTGTGTGTGTGTGTGTGTGTGTGTGTGACCCTACCCACCATTTTATTAAAAATTCTCTAAATCTTTGTTCTCAAAGCAAACAAAAATATTTTTATTTGTGTTAGCCTAAGCCTTTGTTTTTAATACAGATACAGAAAGACAGCAATCATTATAATTAATAATTTTATAAAATTCTTTGCATTCAAAAATGTGATAAATGATAAAGCACTGGTGTAAATAAAGTAAAACAGTAAATAAAACTTTTGAACTGATCATACTATAGAGTATTGTCAAAAATATACATAGTTATTGTCAAAAATATTGATGGATGTAGTTTTTATTACTTTTTTAGGTTTTACCAGTTTTAAAATTTTAAACCATGTTTTTATCTAAAAAATATAATATCAAAAGGTAAAACTCACTAAAGTAGATTTCTGTACTTTCCATATCGTTTTTATCACAAAAAAACTTACAGCTTTATGTGTGATCCAGAACACATTATTATAAGTAAACTGAATGTCAACTTTAATGGGTCGTCGACAGCGAGATTTGTCACTTCTTACAATCATGTACCATATAATATTCCACTCCAAAAAATCTTTCGTAATCCAGACAGGAGAGTTCAATTTTAAAATTGAACTCCATACTAAAACATTGAATTTAAAACTCAACGTTCAACTACCGCTAACTTGAAATAACGTTCAATATAAAAAACTCAATATCAATTAGAAATAAATTATCAGCAAAATTTTACTTTTTAACAGATCGAACTACAAGGGAAAATATTGCTATATTTTTTATGTTTTGCAAATAAATTTAAAAAAAATTTTTTTACAATAGTGTGGACTTAGACTTAGACTTGAACTTAGACAATAGACAAAAAAGCATCTGTTCGTGAAATCGCTCATGGAATAAAAAATTTACGCCATTATAATAATGATTGGTCTTTATGGTGAGTTACCATACCATTAAAAATTAATTAATTTTCATAAATTTTGTAAAAACTATAGTCCATACAAAAATGATGCGGACTGGCGGCAAAACCGGAACTTTAAAATGTTATATATCCATAACGGAGGTTAGAATATGTGCGGGACATATATGGTAGCTTAGACTCTTGGCTAGTGATCGACCGGGGCAGAATTTTTGCTGATGCCGGGGCCGGGGCCGGGGCTGGGGTAGAGAAATTTGGATTTGCCGGGGCCGGGGCCGGGGCCGGGGTAGAAAATTTTGCCCCGGCCGGGGCCGCAGCCGGGGCAGGCGAAAAATTAAGCAGAATTTGTAATTTTGATCATTTTTTTCAAAAAAAAAATAACATTTTTACTGTTAATTATTTGGTTTATGTTATGAATAGTCACATTTTAGAATTTAAGTACTTTGTGAGTAAAAAAACTTATTTTTTATTACACAAAAGTTTTTTTTCTAAACAGAACAAAATTTTTATTTTCATATTTCAATTTTTTTAAACCTAAATTATTATTTTATTTACATAATATATGTACATTTTCACATAATTATTAGCAGTATATTCTTGTTTATAGCAATATTATACTTAATCGCAAACCATTTATGTTATTTTTAAAAAATGCTTTACAAATAGAGCAAACCATTTATGTTACTTAAAGAATGCTTTACAAATAGAGGAGGAGTTAAAATACTTACAAGGAGTATGTTTTGATCAGTAAAGCAAAACGTGGTAAAGAAACTAAAATCAAAACTGCGTACAAGTAACAAAAATATTTCACAATAACAAAATCTCTTCATATTAAAATATTTTTAATTAAATATGTTGGTAAATATTTGGTCGTAAAAGTTAAGAATACTAGTCTTGCTTGAATTTTAATTTTAAAGAAGAACTTTTACTCGAATTTCATTTAAACACCACTATTTAACATTTTTTAGTTTAAACATATAAAAAGGGTTAAAACGCACCTTTTTATTTTAAAAAATAAGAGCATTTTTAAAATTTTATTGTCAATTTTTGTAAATTAAAAAAAAAAAACACTTTTTAAAGAGTTGTAAAAAGTTAAAACTTTTCGTAAGTTGTAATAAAGGTATGTCATAGCGCTTTGTAGCAGCGTGCATAGAAAACCCAATCCGGGCCGCAGTCCGTTGCCAGAAGCCGCACGTCCGGCCAGTAGCCGTATGTCCGGCCAGAAGCCGCACGTCCGGCCAGAATTGGATTTTATGATGCACGCTGCTACAGACCGCTGTGACATACCTTTATTAGATTATCCACCTTTGGTAAAATATTATATTGCGAGTACATGAGACTACTCGCTTTCTAGCTGTTTCAAGTTGATTGTTTTAATGATTTTATCAAATTATTTAATTTTAGCCAAAAATTATAAAATTAACGTCACGTAAACCTTTTCAATGTAATTATTTTTGTGATTTTGCATTACTTTGTATAATTTTTCGAGATTTATTAAAAACATAATATAACCCAAAAAATTTTTGATTATACACTAGGTTTTTGAATAAAATTATGCAAGAAAAAATGCAACATTTTAAACGTACGCGACTTTCTGTGCATACACCACTGATTTCTTGCGAAGAGATTTTTTCGCAGTCAATAATTGTTTTTTCATGTAGCGCATTTACTTGCAAAAGTGGAAGAAAAGTTGCAATATGCACTGCAAAACGCTAACACAGTTAGAAATTGGTGCACCCAAAAATAGCAGAAAATGGCGGGTTTTCAGTATTAAACTCGCACAAGAGTGCTAATTTCAAGCAAAATATTTTATTTAAAAATTAGTATTATTCTTATTTAGCATTATGCGAAAACTTTTTTTCAAATTAAATATAAACAATTTAATATTAACTTTTTGTTTTAAAAATTCACGTTTAATGTCTTTTGGCTGGATACAAAATATTGGGTTAAAAAAAAACCGGATTGACTCCGCAGGTTTTTTTAAAAATTTTATGAATGTAGATTTACAATAAACTTAAAAATTCTAACATAAAGACTAGACATCAGCTTGAATTTTTTTAACGTAACAAAACTTAAAAACAATTTCCAATATTCAGCTAAAAATAAACGCAAGAATATATAATCCAAGCAAATATGTCCAGTTGTACAATAAACCGTTTTAATCAACTCACAAATGATCGAATATTTAAATAATAGAATTTAATCATCATTTTCTGCTAATTTTTTGCACAAAGCGATTTAGTAAAATAGTCTTAGAACAAACGAGTTTTTTGGTGTACGAAATATCGCTGTGCGAGAAAAGTTTTATTGAGTGCACAGAAAATAGCTTACGCGTGAAAAGTCACAAGTGCAACATTTCTTTTAAAATTTAGGTAAAAAATTCCTTGTCTAGCCGAAAATCCTCTTGTTTTATATATTTTTGATATTAGCAATGATATTAAAATAACTCCAATATATGAAAATACGTCTTGTGATTATAGAGGCAAATAAAACCTAGCTGACCTCGATGATCTGCTGTATTGAATCGACTATTTAACATTAAAATCATTTAAAACTTTCAGTAAAAACGGTTTTATATTTAAGATTAAGTACCATATTTTAACAATTTATTTATCAAATTACACAATTTGGAACAAAAATACAATTTTTTAAAGCGTGAAAGTTGACTAATTTATGTATATTTTTTGAAAAGCAGGAATTGAAAAAATTATGCGTTCCAATTCGTTTATTTAAAAAAATTTTATAACCGCACAATTTTAATTGATCCGTTTACTTCTCTTATACAAACTTACTAGAGGTCAGCCAGATATAATTCAACCATAGATATCTACTGTTAAACTCTCATCTTGTAAATAAAATCTACAAACAGCTTTTAATACTCAAGAAATCTTTAAATGTTTAGAATAAGGATTCGTGATTAAAATAAGGAATCTTAATAAAATAAAGAGGCTTTAGAAAATATTAATATAGCATAATAAACAATAAATATTCTAATATTAAAACAATTAAATTAGCTTTGTAGATAAAATCTTGTATAATATTTCACTGTCAAAAATGTTTAGAAGCGCTTTAAATTTTGCATTCTTAAGGGTACTTACCCCGGTTTGCCCCGGCTCATTTGACAGCTAAATTGCCGGGACCGGGGCCGGCAATTTTAAAGTTTTAAAAATGACGTTTTTTTGGCAATTGCATACTGGAAAGATTTTAAAACTTATAAGAATAGAGTATAAGACTTAACTTTAACGTTTGGCAGAACGTTTAACACTAAAAAATTATTGTGCAGGCAAAAAAACAGTCCTTTGTGCTTCATTAGTATTTTCTGATTACAAATGATCTAATAAAGCATTTTCAACAAACTTTTTTAAACAGATAATTCCGTACAATGATAAAGACAAAAAATTAAATTATTTAAAAACATAAAGTTTTAACCCCTTCGGTTTTCACTATAAAATTAAAAATAGCGAACAAATTTTATCATTTTTATATGCTTTAAAAAGAACAGTCTTATAACTATTTATATCATATTCAATTGTGTATTAATATCAATATTATACATTGATTAAAATAGAAAAAAATTAATACAGTGGTGGTTTTTTTAGAGAAATCACAGTTTATATAAGGTTTTACACTACAGCAAATGTAGCCATCGGACAAAGCGCTCATCATAAAGCGATTCAGCAACAGCCATTGTAACACACCTGGAGTGTCCGCCACACATTAATTGTTTTAAAATTTTTCAAATAAAATTCGTCTCGTTTGCAGGTAAAACAAGTTTTTATTTAACTAGGTTTATGTTAATTATATCAAGTAAAATGCCAAATTACAAAAATCGTTAATTTATATAATTTTAAATTTAAAAGTTTGCAAAAAACGATTTCCCAACATTTAAATTTTTGTTTCTGCATACCTTTCATTCTAAAATACTTTTGCAATAAAATCATTTTTTTATAATCTTTTTATTTCACCTTTTAAAATAAAAAAAATTTCTCACAACAAATTTGCAACTTGTCACATTACTGTTTACTATAGTTCCCTTTAAATATAAAAAGCTTTAAAATTATGTTTTTTTATTGTTTATTTTTATTTTTATTGTTGTAAACGTTCTGGGAAGTTAAATTTAAATATATACGCAAAACCTCACAATGTTTCCCTGTCCTTTTTATTTCCTAAAAACCCAATTTAATCAAAAAAAAACCTAAATAATTCATTGGGTTGTCAAAAAAACTCAACTGTTACAAAATTTCTCACCTTTTACAAAAAATTCTTGTTACATATACCCAACTTTCAACTTGTTACCAACGTGTTAAAATTTTCTTTATATAACTCTTTTTTGCCAAATAAACATTTTCACAACATTATTGCAAGTCTCCAAAAAGTATCCACATTTCAGTCTGCTTATAAAATTTTGTTAGAAAATCCCCTTTTATTACCTGTTAATGCATCCAGGGCTCAAATACAAATTAATTTTCACAATTTTTGCCTATTTTCTCTATTGGCGTGTTAGGAAAATTTGTTTTTTTAATGTTTTAACATCTGTAAATAAAAAAAATGTTTTTAAAAAAATTTTAAAATTTTAGAAAAAAGTCGGTTATTCAAAATTTTTGGGTCAAACAATCCAACATTCTGCTATTCGGTTTCCATAAATTCCTCTGGGGCCTATTTCATAAAGATTTCTGTAATTGTAAATTAATAAACGCATTTCATTAGTTCCTATTTTCTTAATTAAAAAATACGTACTTAACTGTGGAATTTACGAAATTTACAGACATGTAATTTTTTAAATTCTAAACGCATTTTTATTAATATACTTTTTAAATTAAAAATACAAAAGAAAAATATGCGTTTATTATATTACAGCTGTAAATTAATTACCAGCAATTTTTATGAAATAGGCCCCTGGTAAACCTTTTAACTAAATAAACATTCTGATAACATTACGGCTATTTTTTAAAATATTGCCTCATTTAAGTGTACATAAAATACAATTTTCTAAAATAACTAATACAATGTATGTTACATCTTTTTGTTATCAATGGTTTAGTAAAAAGTAAATTCTCCTATCTTCTTATCCTGGCGAATTTATTCTAAAAATTAAATAGTTATAATTTTACCTACAAAATCCATAACTCAATTATAAAATATAACTTTTTAAGGGATTTAAAATGCATAATATTTTATTTAACAATATTACTCTATCTACTTTTATATCTAACTTAAATTTAAAATGGTGTCCGACCTATTAGTTATATATATATATATATAGAAAAGCATTCATGCATATATAGCTTATATATTAATTTATTTTTTAATAAATAAAGTTTTAAACTTAGTTATTCAAAAGTTTAACCTTACCAAAATTTACAAGCGGTATATCAATAAAATAATTTTTGCAATTAATATACAACAATTCAAAGTATTTTTTAAAAATAATTTCCAACATTTATATTATACCTATATTTTTGTAAATATATTTGCTAACTAATCTCTACTAACACATATCCATCTAATTAATACAGACCACTAACAATTTATGTGTATATGTTAACTATGTATTACAAAACTCTCTAAAATACATCATCAGATTAAATATACTTATATGTAATTTTTAATTATACACTTTAAAATTTACAAAAAATATTAATACAACGTACGTCTAAAATACAAACATCTCAATATTAGAATCTGTTGTTCAATAACAAAGCATCAAAATTTCATCTCTTTAATTATAATTATTAAAATGTAACTTTTATTATAATTTCCCTGTATCCTAACCACACTTAACAAATAAAAAAGAAAAAAATATATAACATAGTTTTTCTCACCAATTTAAAATTGGGATAATTTCCCTGCTTCTACACTTATATAAAGTATATCCACTCAACCGGCTTGTTACAACTTTTCTAACTCTTTATTTTACTTTTAGTTTTGCAAAACAAAACGCTTTTAATATTCTTCAGGGGTTCTTAAATTACTTCCTATTAATAATTTAAAATAATTATCAATCAAAGCTAACAATGTTATCCTTTGGTTAACACTTAGTTTACAACCAAATAATATACTCATGAAATATTTATACATACCTTCCCAAATTCTATTACAATTCATTCCTTATTTGCTTCTACAGCCACCTAGGTGTTATTTTTACAACCCACTTCTACACCCTTTGGCGCTTGCTACATTTCATTCCTTACCCTCATCTACTCCTACTTTAGGTTAGTATTAAAAATTACCTCTACACCGGTTATGTTTAAATTGTATTCACTTAGTTTTCTTTAAGCATAACCAATTAAACAGTTAATTTTTATACTTATTCAATTTTTTTAAAAAATTTTCAAAAAATTTCCTTACACATTTTTTCTTTTTTTTTGTCCTCAAGTTCAACATTACAGTTTTACCACTTTCTTCAACCCACTGGAACACCTCCTACCTGAGTTCTACACCTTTCAACGTGTTTGTACTTAATAGTTCCCTTTAACCTGGTTTCGACACCTTAAGTAGGTCTTTTATTTTTTATAAGCCTCTAAACCTGCTTTTTTACACTTCGCATCGTATTCTTTACTTTTCCACAGTTTAGGGTAACTGACTTAATTTCGGCCACCTTTTTTATTTTTTTGAATAAGTTTTTTCTGGCTCTTTTCAATCAAGCAAAATTTGGCCTAAAAATCAAACAATATTCGCTATATTTTGTTCTATTCCAGTGCAAAGTTTGAATATTTATGTTACACTTAAAAGATAGTGAAGGTTTAAACTTTTTTTTAGAAGTGGCCGAAGTTTAAGGGGTATACCATTTATTTTGACCACCTACGAAAAAGACTGGCCGTATCTATTGCTTAAACAAACAATAAAAATTTCTAAGGTTTTTACAAATTTACCCTTCCGGTATTGTTCTTATTACGCTATGACTTTTAAATTTTCCCGTTTGCGAACGTTAATAATTATTAGCAAGACTTTAAATAATTATGTCCGAACGCCGTAAAAAAACAAGTTTTAATAACTTGTATTTTTTGTTTATTTTGTTTTATTTTTGGCTTAAAAAACGTCAAAACAAAGTCAATCGAGCAAAAAAATTCTTTATAAATACGGTAGTACAATGATATTTAAATACAACAAAAAACGGCAGGTTCTTTCACCTATGGCCGAAATTAAAGGAATTTTAAAATGCGCAGTTAGTTAAACGAATTGCAAAATAATTTTGAAGAAAATATCCAAACATGAAAATTCACAAATTTAAGCCTTAAATAGAAAATATTTTAAGGTTATATATTGCTTCGTTTTAAATTTGATGCAGTTTAAACACAAAGCAAAAATTAAAAAAATCATAAAAAATTCACTTTTTGTATGAAAATGTTGATAACGTAGAATAATAAAAATAAAAAACTTTTGCAAAAACACTTTATTCAACATTAATTAAGTTACTTTTGTGGTAGTTCTTTATTGAAACCCCAAACTGAGCCAAATTTCTAACACCTAAATTAATTAGCAAAGCCCGACAGAAGGCATAGCCTAAACTAAGTCAGTTACCCCTACATTACTCATTAAAAAATTTTTATTATAATATAACTCTTTAATCTTTACTCCCACCTGCGTTCACATTTTTGGAGGTGTTTGTACTTTTTAATGGTCCTTTTTACCTGCTTTCTCTCCCTCACATAATTTTAAAATATTTCATCAGCCTCTAAACCTGCTTTCTACAGCTGCCATGATGTCTTTTCTCTTTCACAAACTACATTACTTATTACAAATATTTATTATAATATGTCATGTTCTTTCTTGCAAATATAACTTAAAAAGCTTTCAAAAATTTTTATATTTAATAAACTACATATTATTTTCTATTTCAATATCTAAAAATTATTTTTTATGTAAAAATTCATAATTTTGTTAGAGCACGGTGTAAAAAAATGTTTTTAAAAAATATATACTTTAACTATTTTTAAACAAACCAGTCAAACATTTAGTCTTATAATCTTAGCTTTACTAGTCTGTTTAAATTTTATTTTAATTAATAATTATTAATTTAATATAATTTTTACAATTACTTAAATGTTTTTTTTTAATTTTTAATTTTTATTAGTTTTAACAAAAAATTTATCCAAACCATCAAAATGTGTATCCAAACTTTTATTTATATTTAACCAAACTCATATAATTTGTTCTTTAAATATTTTTCTTCAAATACACAACCCTTCCTTGTTTCAATTTTATAACAGCTGTCAACAATTTCCAAATGTTTCAGCAATAAAAAAAGAACCAAGAATTTCTTTACATTTTGTTTTTTTACAAAATATACAGAAATTAAATAAATTTAGCTCCTAAAAAAACTTGCATTTTGGTTATAAATTGATTAATTTGATAAATAAGTGTTAAAACAAAAGTTTCGACCTTTATTATTAAACCATTTTTGTTAAAAAAATTGACTGGTTTTGTTGTTAAATATTTGTTTAAATACTGCAATTATCGAGGTCAGCTAGATTTTATTCGCCTACAATAAGAATGCATATTTTTTTTAAATTTCTATTTTTTTACAAAATAAACTAAAATTAGTCAACTTTATCTTTTAAAAATATTATATTTTTCCTTTAATTGATTTATTTTAATAGATATCATTATTTAAACTATGATATTTAATCTGTAATATTAACCGTTTTCGTTAAAAATTTTAAATATTTTTTGTTGTTAAACAGTCGATTAAATACTGAAAATCATTGAGTCAGCTCATTTTTATTTGTTTTTAACTGCTGTATTTTTAAGACAAAAGAGTTGATGTTTGTGATAATTTTTGCTGTGCTGTAAGTGTTAAGCTTTTAATCATAGTGCGTTTTTTTTAATCTTTTATTCTGTAGTGCTTGTAGTGTGTTTTTGTTTTTCTGAATATTTAGCCATAAATTATTGAACTTAAGGTAAAATATATAAAGCACACATTTAAAATAAAGTGCATGGGTTAAATATATTTACATCCGTTTGCTTATAATGTTCAGGAGCTAAAAACAAATAAAAAACAGTTGAATTCTTCTTCTTCATTTAAAACATCAAGAATAAAGAGGGAAAGTTTAAACGTCTTTAAATAACCATGCTAACTTCGCATATTCAAACAAAAATCGATTCAAATTCAAACAATTCAAACTACATTTTTCCTGACAACAATCGACAAAGTTAGTTCTTTGCTACTATTTCGTTTAAAACTAGCTATCATATAAAGCAAAGCCTGTAAGCAACCAGAACAACTAGAACTTTTGTACAAACATATGTATGTAGTGTTAACTTTCTGGATTGATTGATAGTTGATTTTCTAAATCGTAGCACTTGTTCAGTAAAAAAGCTTTGTCAAATCAGATAGATAAATAGTGTAGTACAGGGTCAATTTTTTGTCTTAGATTTTGGTGATTTTTTTTTGTAACACATTTATCCCTGCAATCAATAGTCCAGAGAATAATTTTTGTCATAATATTTTTATTGGATCAGGGGATATGACTGCATAAAAACACGGTTTTTTCAGATTTCTTCGGTTGAAAAAATATTGCTCAATTGTCGTGTGAATTTATGTACAAAAATTTACTGAAGGAATGCCATAACTTTCTACTTTTTTCTGATACCCTAATTATTAATATTGGTGCAGTATTTGTCAGAATATTGCGTTTGCCGCACAAAAAACCTGAGATTGTTTTGCTTGACTTAAATTTTTATAATGATTCAACAATTTTTTTTGGAGACGAGACCAAGCAACTTGGAGCCGTAAGTTGGGAACTTTTAGTAAAAAGTAAAACACTTTAGATAAAACTTTGAGTCGCTAAAACATTTATTTAAGCCCAAGCGAAACCTAAATCTAAACCTAAACCAATTTTTTCTTAAAAGCTCAAAGTTTCCATTGCTCATAGATCCAAGTTCCCAAAAATTTTTGATGGCTCCAAGTTCCCTGCTTGTGGATACAAAGATCCCACACCTCGTGGGTGCATTCGATTTTATGTTTTTGAAAAATATGCAACTTTTCTTTGTGATTTAGAAAACTGTCAAACAGTTGCAAGCAATACTGCAAAATATGCATACATATGCATAATTTTCAAAATTACATGCAAACGATTAAATGTGCTTTCAAAACATATGCAAATCGTTGCACGTGTTTTATGCAAACGGTTGCATGTGTTTTCGAAACGGTTACATATTTTTAAATTAAAAAAATCCGTAAAAAATTTTAAAAAAACACAAACAATTACTGTAAAAACACTTTGCCATTAATCTTTAGCCGTCAAAAGTAGTCATAACTTGCGCAATATTAGAGTAATTTTAAAAACCAATATATCAATTTGTTTGTAATTTGATGATAAATACAATGATTGTTTTAGATTTTCTTATTTGTTTACCAAGTAATGAACAATATTACAAAACACAAATAAAAACGCATAAAATAAAATATTTTAAAGCAAGCTAAAAAAAAACACTTTTTTGTTGGTTCGAAAATAAATATATAAAAACGCACCTATTTAAAAATAGGTCCAAAATTGTTTAAACTGAGATTTTTTAAGGGAACAGCCAAAAATACAGGCCTCTAAAAACAAATAAAAATTAGCTGACCTCAATGATTTTCAGTATTTAATCGACTTTTTAACAAGAAAAAATATTTAAAATTTTTAACAAAAACGGTTAATATTACAGATTAAATATCATAGTTTAATAATTATTTATTAAATAACTCAATTTAAAGGAAAAATATAATATTTTTAAAAGATAAAGTTGACTAATTTTAGTTTATTTTGTAAAAAAATAGAAATTTAAAAAAAATATGCATTCTTATTGTAGGTGAATAAAATCTAGCTGACCTCGATAATTGCAGTATTTAAACAAATATTTAACAACAAAACCAGTCAATTTTTTAAAAAAAATGGTTAATAATAAAGGTAGAAACTTTTGTTTTAACACTTTGTCAATTTAATTAATTATAACACAAAATGCAAGTTTTTTTCGAGCTAAATTTATTTAATTTCTGTATATTTGTAAAAAAACGAAATGAGATTCTTTGGTTCTTTTTTTATTGCTGAAACATTTGGAAATTGTTGACAGCTGTTATAAAATTGAAACAAGGAAGGGTTGTGTATTTGAAGAAAAATATTTAAAGAACAAATTATATGAGTTTGGTTAAATATAAAATAAAAGTTTGGATACACATTTTGATGGTTTGGATCAAATTTTTATTGTTTAAAACTAATAAAAATTAAACAAAAATTAAAAAAAAAAAAAAACATTTAAGTAATTGTAAAATAATTAAATATTAAATTAATAGTAAGTAAAATAAAATTTAAACCAACTCATCATGAGTTAAGACTAAATGTTTGACTGGTTTGTTGAGCATTTAAAAATATCTGTTTTTTAAAAACATTTTTAGACAGTGCTTTAACAAAATTATGAATTTTTAATATAAAAAATAATTTTTATATTGAAATAGAAAATAATATGTAGTTTATTAAAATATAAAAATTTTTGAAAACTTTTTAAGTTATATTTGGTAGTAAGAATATTATATTATAATAAATATTTTGTAATAAGTAATGTAGTTTGTGAGAGTAAAGACATCATGGCAGCTGTAGAAAGCAGGTTTGGAGGCTGATGAAATAAAACACCATGGGAGGTGTAGAAAGCAGGTAAAAGGAACTATTAAGTACAAACACCTTGAAAAATGTGAACGCAGGTGGGAGTAAAGATTAAAGAGTTATATTATAATAAAAATTTTTTAATGAGTAATGTAGGGTAACTGACTTAGTTTCGGCCACGCCTTAATTTCGGCCACCAATTTAGGGTGTTAGAAAATTGGCTTATTTTTAAAACACAATAGAACTAGCACAAAAGTAACTGAATTAATGTTGAATAAAGTGTTTTTGCAAAAGTTTTTTTATTTTTATTATTCTACGTTATCAACTTGTTCATACAAAAAGTGAATTTTTGGTTATTACTTTAATAATTTTTGCTTTGTGTTTAAACTGCATCAAATTTAAAACGAAGCAATATATAACCTTAAAATATTTTCTATTTAAGGCTTAAATTTGTGAATTTTCATGTTTGGATATTTTCTTCAAAATTATTTTGCAATTCGTTTAACTAACTGCGCATTTTAAAATTCCATTAATTTCGGCCATAGGTGAAAGAACCTGCCGTTTTTTGTTGTATTTAAATATCATTGTACTACCGTATTTATAAAGAATTTTTTTGCTCGTTTGACTTTGTTTTGACGTTTTTTAAGCCAAAAATAAAACAAAATAAACAAAAAATACAAGTTATTAAAACTTGTTTTTTTATGGTTTGGACATAATTATTTAAAGTCTTGCTAATAATTATTAATGTTCGCAAACGGGAAAAATTAAGTTATATGTACTAAGAACAATACCTAAGGGTAAATTTGCAACCTTTAGAAATTTTTATTGTTCGTTTAAGCAATAGATATGGCCAGTTTTTTGTAGGTGGCCGAAATAAATGGCATACCCCTTAATTTCGGCCACTTT
>JASAMX010006257.1:0-39096 GCA_030248175.1 Microlaimidae sp. YZB2_3
GATTTCGCAACACTGGCAGAATTAGTGACACGCACTGCAGGACTAAATCGCCCCGTAGCACTCTTGCTGATATTTAAAATGATAAAATATTTAAAATATTTTGTTGTTTTTCACGTTTTCCGCTTGGTGGAAGCAGCTGGCGCTGGGAACTGGTGCGGTTTCCGCGACCAATTGAAAACGAGCACAGTATTCTGCTAGTAATGTGCAGCTTATAAGGGGTTGTCCACTGTCAGCTCTGTAGAATTCTTATTGTTGCGAAAAGCCTGTTATTGTGCGGTCAAGAGTTTTTATTTTGCTATTTTTTAGTTTATTATTTTGATAAATAAATCAATAACAAGGACCTAAATGGAAAGATAGGCTCCTAAGAAAGTTGCGTTATTTTTTCTTCTTTCCAATGAGCCCATGTTTATTTCTAATCAATCGGTAACGAAGGAGGAATATCGATTTTAAGAATTGAGCGTTAGAATAAAATAATAATAAGAACATGAAAATAAATTTCAAAATTTACCCACGTTCCCTAATTATGGTTGGCGCGGCGCCGCGGGGCTGAATTGTCCCGTGGCGCTCCCGCGCACCGCCACCCTTTATAGATCTTGGAGCAAAATCATGGGTGGCGTGGGACCACCACGGGGCGATTTAGCCCCGTGGCGCCGCGCCAACCATTATTAGAGAACGTGGGTAAATTTTGAAATTCAGAACCTTTTTCTTCTTCTTCTTATTATTATTATTATTATTATTATTATTATTATTCCAACGCTCCATCCTTAAAAGCGATATTCCTCATTCGTTACTGATTGATCAAAAATAAACATGGGCTCATTAGAAAGAAAAAAGAATTACGCAACTTTCTTAGGAAGCACTTTTTTCATTTAGGTCCTTGTTATCGATTTATTGATCAAAATAAAAAAAAATTGAAAAATAGACAAAAAAAAAATCCGAACCGCACAATAACAGCCTTTTGGCAACAATAAGGATTGCACAGAGCAGACAACCAACATCCCCTCATAGAAACCGCACAAAAAAAGCAGACCGGTTTTAATTGGTGGCAGAAACAGAACCAGTTCCCAGCGCCATCTGCTTCAACCGCGCGGAAAACGGCGAAAACAATAGAGTACTTTTTTTAATTCTTGGATTACGGATGACAAAACTAATTTAAAGTTTTATTTATTAAAAACTAATAATAAGCGTCGGTGGCGCGGGAGCGCCACGTGCCGGTAATCATCGGTGGTGCGGGGTGCCATACTGCAATTTAACCCACGGCACCGCGCCAACTATACTTAGAGAACGTGAGTAAATTTTGTAATTCATGTTCATCATCTTCTTATTATTTGGCGCACGGCATCGCGCCAACTATATTTAGAGAACGTAGGTAAACTTTGTCTGAAGCGCAACTGCACCGCACTGACCATAATTAAACAACGTGGGTAAATTTTGTAATTTAAATTCATCTTCTTCTTATTATTATTTTTTATTTAAAAAAGTATATCTCGGCAACGGAATGATTATAAACATATGTCATTGCGCAGCTAAAACTATAGTTTATTGGGCTATTTTTTTAATTTAATTCAAAAAAAGTGGTAGACTAGCCTTGAAAAATGCTCTAAGAATAGAGCAGGAAAAAGGGGCGATTTTTCCCCGGGCGTATGTTTAGACAGAAAAGATGTGGACTAGGCTGAGATGGACATTATGTGGACTATAGGAAATTTGCATTTGCGGTTGGGGCAACTGCTCACTAAATAAAAATTTCTACCATATGATAATGATTTGTTTATACATTGATATAATCACACAGCATTGTTGCATGTTTTTTAGTTTGATAAAATGTCAATTTAAAAAATCATACTCACAGCAATCTTTGACAAGCGCGAAATCGCCACTTTTTCAAATTTATAGTTGTTTTTTACACATACAAATATAACCTTCTAATTGAAAAAGTGGCGATTTCACGCTTGTCAAAGATTGTTGTGAGTATGATTTTTTAAATTGACATTTCATCAAACTAAAAACATGCAACAATGCTGTGTGATTAGATCAATGTATAAACAAATCATTATCATATGGTAGAAATTTTTATTTAGTGAGCAGCTGCCCAAACCAAATGCAAATTTCTTATAGTCCACATAATGTCCATCTCAGCCTAGTCCACATCTTTTCTGTCTAAACATACGCCCGGGGAAAAATCGCCCCTTTTTCCTGCTCTATTCTTAGAGCATTTTTCAAGGCTAGTCTACTATTAATAAAACCAAAAATATATTATCTTTGATAATACTAAGGTGAATAATAAAACAAAATATACTGTAGGTATAGATTATAAATATTAATAAATTTATTAACACTATCATTTAACAAAAAAAAAACACTAAAATAATTTTTGATAATAAAAACATCACATGAGCTAAACACGAAATATAAAACCAACGCAAATGAATTTAAAATATGTGAATAGGAACAATTGCGGCCTAGAGTAAGCTTTTAAATAATAAATCTATGACAAACAGGTCCAAATTTAGATTTGTATCGTGAAGGACGAGTGTCACGATATTTATTCACAATTAAAGTCGTCCGTCAGAATTAACGCCATACTGCAAATTTTGTTACCTTGCACTGAATACTGCAAATTTTGTTACCTTGCACTGAAACTTATTACAAACATAAAGTTTCCCAGGTACAACCGTGAAACCTTCGTATTACCATGGTGAAATCTTTCTTTCATGGTGGTTGAATCTTCAACTCATCATTTGGGTACATAAACTGCACCGTAATACACTCTTCGTATCACCTAGGTCGTACTTAATACTTTGTACGTAATTAGCGTACAATGAGCGACAAATTGAAATGGTTAAAGCTGTACGGTAGCAATATGCAAATTTTATTCACGGATACAGTGTATTCGGTACGTCCTAGTTACGACTTTGGCGATACATAGAGTTGGCGGCGATGAAGCTTACGTATCACAATAGTTAGAAGAAAATACCACCACCGTTAACGAAGGTTTCAACGCGATAATACAAAGGTTTCACGGTTGCAACTGGAAAAAAGGCAATCGCGGGAATGGGTGTTATAGACTAGTTTTGAGTAAGCGTCTTATAGGGTAGTGCATTTAATTTCGGAACTTTTTCGTTTTTCCAATGTAACTTTTCACTGTATGGTCCGATTTTCATGTTTGATAGCTCATTTTAAAGCTTTTACAATACTGCGTTGATTCATAAAAGTTTCACTATACGAAAGTTGTTATTTTACTTAATTACATTAGTTTAAAAAAAATGGAAAATTGCTGAAATTAAATGTGTGCATTTAATTTCGGCACTTTACAAACAATCGATTGTTTCTCAGTCAAAAAATCATCATTTTCAAAAATTTAAAAGTCTACCATTATCTCCAGACAGTTTTCTTTAATTTAAGCTTCTACTTGTTGTTCAACGTGTAACTGTCAAAAAGTTACAGCTAAAATGCCAAATAGTATCAAAATGAGCAAAATTTGGGGAAAAAGTGCATTTAATTTCGGCACTTTTTAAAAGGACCCCCTTAATCGAGTTTAAGTACAGTGCTATGACCCCTACACATTTCAACGTGTCTTTTAACTATTTACAACTACAATTTAACACCCGACCACTTAATTCAACCCGTTTTTACCTACAGCAATATGTGTGCCGAAATTACACTATTTTATTTTATAACGATTGCTTACCACAGACGCAATGTAGAACCACGGGGACTAAAAATTCGGAAAATAGACTAAATTTTACCAGGACAGTTTAAATTTTAAACCAATTTATTGCCTAATCATGAAATGCCCATGTTCTAAAAACGAGTAAGAATTTTATTTTTTGTAAATCCCACAATTTCACATGAAAATATCATAATATAACAAATAAAAAGCTCACGACAGTCATCTACATATAATTAGCTCTCATTTGAGCTATGAAATGTCGTATTCCGTCCAGGATTACCAAAGATATAGTCAAAAATCAAAAATGCCCAATTTGGAAAAATGCCGAAATTAAACGCACTACCCTACTTTACGAGAGATGGTACAAAAAGAAAAAAAATAAAATTTGCAAACATCGCAGTTTTCTTAGTTTCTTTAGTTTAAACCTATACTATATTAATTAATTAATACTATGCTTTATTAAAGTGCTCAATATAAATCAATTTGTGCTAAATAAAGTTTAGTTTTTTGATTAAACATCACAATAGTTAGAAATCTTCAATTAAATAGTATTTTTGTGATCAATGATTTCGAATTAGCAAAAATAAAGTTGAAATTTGTGCTTTAAAACTAATTTCAAAATTACATAGGTTTTTTATTGTTTTTGTTGTAAACTTTTCGAAATTTAAAAATTAATTATTAAAAGTCCATTCCAAATTTTTAAATAGAAACATTTTCTGTAATTGAAACATTAAAAAAGTACAAACCAAGCGGGCCTGCATTCAGCAGCGCCATACCTACGAAGCGAAAAAAAAACTAAAAATCCCCAAAAAATGCTTTTGCTGTACTAATATTAAGAAGTATTTAAGAAACTTTAAAGGGAAGGGGTCGAGATTTTGAACCAATAAATATTTGAAATATTTGAAACTGTAAAATGAACCAGTTCCTTGCTGTTTCACAATTTTCCTTCTATATATGATTGGCGCTAGTTGTCATTGTACCCACTTCCTACACTAAAAAACCCTTATTCAGCACTAGTCTACTCTATATATTACATAAAACAGTTTTCAGCAGTAGTTCGTTTTATTTTTTTATTATGATATAAATAAAAAAACAATAGTTTTGTATTGCAGTAAAAACAACTTTTAATTTATTGGTTATTATACCTGATAGGATGTGATAGAATGGGATGGGATGAGATAAATTAACTATATTCAATGGAAAACATTTTTGCAGTCCAGTTAGTTTCGTACAGATTTTGTTGCGCTCTCGCGCAGCGCGCCACCCATGCAAGCCAATTTTAATATTGACCAAAATTACGTTCGACCGCAATACAATGTAAAGCTATTTTTGAAAGTTATTGTTTTGACTTGCTCTTAATATCATTAATTATAAATTATTGACTTTTACAACAATTATGCAAACTGACGTTCAAAGTATCTTCTTTCAATACCATCCTCACTATTTTCACTGATTTTTTTGTGCTTCCAAAAAACAGGTTTAAATTCTGCGATCAAAGGATGAATAACGTGTTGTGCAATTCCGTAAAAGATATTTCAATGATTTCTTATTTTTTTGAGTGATATAAAGGCAACACACAAGAAGAGAATAAAGCTGAGAGTCAGACAACCGATAACCGCTTCTTTGTGAAAAAATCCCAGCACCATCCACTTGTAGAAGATGACGGCTGAAACAAAACAAAATAACTTGTTCTTTTCAGTGCTTATTGCTATGCAGCGCACTGTGCAAACACGCACTGAACAGCTCTGCACAACACAACACTGCATAACTGCACAAGCATTGCACCTTTTTGTCGCCTTTTTATAGCAGCTAAGAAAAAAATGTTTTCATACAAAATTTTTTAGTTTATACGAAATTTTGAACGACCCAGGCAGGACATTTTAATAAATAGAAAAATTTGGACTGAAGAAATACGAACACCGCCCACGTATGAAACATCGTAAAAAATTTAAGAACTATAATCACGTTCAATGATTAGACAATTTGTTTTTTATTAAGCAAAACAAAGTACTGACAAAGTGCGCACGTGCTTTTCAAAGTATTACGGGGTAAAAGCCCCTGAGCGAAAAGAAAACTCTAAAGCCTGGGAGCAAAAAGAAAACTTTCGAAAAATATTATAAAATTGTGCTCAAGTAATTATGACACATTTTTTTTTGTAAAAAAATCAAGAATCAATATTTCAAATTATAATATTTGCATCGAAGTTTCTACAAAAAACTTTATTTATTTTAATTTTCGCTTCTTGGAACCGATGTACTAAATGCGTTTACTAGGTGCTATTATAGCACGTTATATAAAAGTCTAGATGATTTTTTCTATTTTTTTACGAGAAATCTTATTGTTTTTTGTTACATGGCTTAAATTGATGTTTATAGTTTTATGCATATTTTTTTTAATACAAACGAAACCTTAACTCTTTAAAATTGTTATAAAAGCTCAGACGCGGACTGTATATCGCGTCTTGCGTCTCAGTGTTTAAAACACGACATAAACAGCACCTGGTGCTGCTGGAACAACAACGAGGAGCAACACTGGCGCATTTCCTTTTCGCGTTTGAGACGCATTTTCGTCCTAAAAAGTTGCAAAGGATTAACCCTAAATTAGGCGTTAAACCTTCAGGGGCTAGTCCACTAACGGCATGTTTAACAACCGGCTAAGTTAGCCGGTTGTTAAAATATCAGTTTTTATTCCTGGAAATTCTATTCTTTTTTTGATAAAATTTTACAATTTTTTTCCGTTTGAATTAAAAAAACATGATATTTTACCATTATGAATGATATTTATTTGGAATAAAAGCTAATAATAGACTTGTTCTGAATAAGGGTTTTTTAGAGTAGGAAGAGGTACCATGACAACTAGTGCCAATTATAATGTTTAGGAGGAAAATTGAGAAACAGCGAGCGACTAAAGGTGAGCCCAACGTGGCTGCAACAGTTGTTCGTTGGATTTAAAAATGCCCCTCAAATCACAAGAATTGGACGTCAGTTTATCAACCAATAAGATTTGATTTAATGCGGAGTATGTGTTTTTATATTTAATTCATCGTAGGTGCCGTGGCGCAATCAGTTAAGGCATAGTCGCAGAGGACAGTGACAGAGGTGGCCAGGTCGAACCCTCATATAACCGAGCTTTTATTTTAAATTTTAGAATTTTGTTCACATGATTTGAAAACAAAAACATCATTTATTTTCTGCTTTTTGCCAATTTGTCAAATTTTTTGTCATTTGGATTTTCTAAAATATAATTTTTATGTAAGTAAAGAACCGTAATTTTTGTTATGTTCTACAATTGGGTTACTACTTAACATTTTGCAGTGAAAACTATCAGGAGAAACCTTAACGTTTGATTTATAAATTATAATTTTCACAAACGCAATGAATTTTCTAAAAATTGCTGATCTTGTGCGAACGAAAAAATTTCACGGCATAAAAGTCATGTGGGAGTGTTTAAATTAGTCACGTGAGCACACTGTTGCAGCTACGTTTGATTTATCTTTAGTACATTTTACGGTTACGAATATTTCGAATATTTATTGGTTCAAAATCTTCACCCCTTCACCTCAAAATTTCTTAAGTACTTTTTAGTATAGAAAACCCAAAGCATTTTGAGGATTTTTAGTTTTTTGTCGGTTCGTGGGTACGGCGCTGCTGGCGCGCTTGATTTCCACTTTTTTAATATTTCAATTACTGAAACGATTTTATTTCAAAGTTTGGAATCAACGTTTTAGAATTAATTTTTAAATTTTGAGTAGTTTTACAATTTCAACAAAATTTATTTTCAAAAGCAGAAAAATTTTCATTTATTTTTAAAAGCACAAATTTCAACTATATTTTTGTTCAGAAAAATACTATTTTAATGATGATTTCTAACTATTGTGTAGTTTAAAAATTCAAAAAAACAAAATTTATTTAGAACAAACTGATATATTAAAGCACTTTAACATAGTGAAACATATCATCGTATAGCAATTTTAATTAAGTATAGGTTTAAACTAAAGAAACTAAGAAAACTAAAATTTTTTCAAATTTTATTTTTTCTTTTTGTAACCTCTTTTGTACAGTAAAAGATGTTTATTTAGTCTATAACTATTTCACATTAAAGACGTTTCTTTTAATTTTTATTATTTCATTGTGTTATTTTAAAATCTTAGCGTTAAAAAATCATTTATTTTGATTTACAACAACAAATATATTACAACTAAAAATATTGTTGGAAAAATATTAGAAAACCCTTAAAAATAAAATTTTTTATAACAGGCTAACTTAGCTGGTATTTAACACGCCGCTGTTAGTGAACTGGGCCCTTTAAGAATTAAGGTTTTATTAGCTTATATTTGAAACAAGCTAAGTATAAAATTAATATCATGACAACTATGTTATTTAAAACATATCTTATCTTACGATTTCTCAAAAAAATCGTAAAAATTAAAATATTATGAAAACTGTTTAAACATGATAAAGACTGGAAAAAATTTTCTGATAAGCATATCCTGCTTACATTAGTACAGTTAATTTAAACAATAAGCATATCAATGTATAGCTAACATTAAACACTATACATTCAATAAATTTTGTGCCTAAATCAGCCTAATGTTAGCGAGATATGCTCATCAACAATTTTTTCCTGTCTCAATCATTTGTGAACACACATTATAGTTCACATGGTGGACGGGGCCCTAGTGACCATTGTATTTAACAAAAAAATTTTTGTTCTGAAACATTTTTTACGAACTCTGTTCGCCAAAAACAAAAATGATTTTGATCTTTATTTTTTTTTTCTAAACGAATAGCCAATGAAACCTAAGTTTTAGTTTTGTTCCTACGGAACGAATACTATGTATTTTATATAAAAGAACCAATTAAAATACTATAACTTACAGAGACCGAAAAATAAAAAGCTCAAGAGACAAAGCCATTGAATACAGAGCGTGCTGCTTCGATTTGATTCCATTTTGCATATTTTTATATTTTTCCATAAGCGAAACAATTATTTATAAGTTGATAGGTACAATAATGAGTCGAAATACGTGAAAATTGGAATCCATCTTTTCATTGTTTTAGAGTTTTCAATAAATGTTTGATGATTGTTTCCTGAAAGGAAGTAAATTTTTCTTTAAATGCGTCCATTAACTATTAAACCTTTTATATTAGGCTAATTATTTTAATTAAAGTGCCTTAAATACTTGAAAAAAATAAAAATATAGAAAAATTACATAAATTTAAAATATTTATTAGGTATTTAAATCAAAAAATATTTTTGGGTTTACAACATTATTACATAGTAATTTCTTAATTTATATAATTGTCAACAAAAATATAAAAATGAATTATTAAGACCAATAGTATTTTTAACACACAAAACAAAATAAAAAAGTGAACAATTGTGTAACTGAATTTCCTGCTTTTTAAATCATCACAACATTGCGATTTCATTTAAAAACTAGATTTCTATTGCGATTTTTGTCATCATCATCATTTATTCCAGCAAACAACATTTCGGAACTCTACACAATACATACCATTACCAAGGCGAGCCAATCACGTTCGCTCGATTACGATCACATGATTTACTAGAAATGGTCCTAAGGCTTATGATAAATAAGCTCTAAAAAGGACCATTTATACGGTTTTTAAAAATATTTAATGAAGAAGCGGTTATTTGATTTTCTGAGAGGGAATTCCAATGTGAAACATCTCTGTTGCAAAAAAAGAATTTTCGACAGTTTATTCGTGATTTGTGAACTTTAAGCTTTAGGGAATGCCCTCTAGTAGGGATTTGATTAAAGTAGAAAAAATCATTTGGATAAATATTTGTTTTTAAATGGAGTATCTTGTAGCACTCAGAAAGATCACTAATATTTCGTCGATCGCTTAGCTATTGAAGCTTCAGAAATTTTAGTCGTTCTTCATATGAAACGTAACTTAACTGACATCTCTTATATAATCTTCGTGAGAAATTATATTGAACACGCTCAATTATTTCGACGTCTTTAATCAAGTATGGACTCCAAACAACACTACGTATTCAACAATTGGACGAACAAATGATGTGTACGCTTTTAAAAAGTTTTGTATCGAGTTGGAACTAAACGTTCTAAATATTAAAGAAACAATTTTTGAAGCTTTTTTTTGCTACGATTTCACAATGCTGAGAAAATTTTAAATCTTCAGAAATATAAACTCCTAGATCTTTAGATAATTTCTTTTTAAGTAAAATTTTGTTTTGTAACTTATAATCAAATGGATTTTTTTGTTTTTTGATCCCAATATTCAGAACTTCGCACTTATTGTCAGCCAACTGCAATTGCCACTGTTTTGACCAGACCCATATTCTATTTAAGTCATCCTGAAACAATCTTCTTTTTTTCTTCCTCATATTTACTTGAATAATCGATATAAACCTTGGCATCGTCGGCGAAGAGCTTTATCTTAGAGTGTTTTACACAGTCAACAATGTCGTTTATGTAAATCAAAAACAAAAAAGGTCCCAAAACGGATCCTTGAGGAACTGAGCTCTTGACGCAATAAGAAGCTGATTCATGATTATTTAACAGTACCTTAAGGTCTCTACCGACTAAGAAACACTCAATCTAACGCTGAAACCTTCCAGTTACCCCAAACTTTTCTAATTTGTATAAGAGTTTCTGATGTGAAACCGTGTCAAACGCCTTTGCAAAATCCAAATAAACTACATCTATATGTTTTTTTTTTAATTTTTAAGCGATATAGTCCATTCGTCCATTAATTAAACACTTTCTTGGAATAGAAAATGAAAAAAAGTTATCTTATATTAAAATAACTTGAAATTCGAAATAAATAGCAGAATTTCAAAAAAGTGGTCGGTTTAAGTTGTTCGTATTTCGGTTTTCGGCATTTTAAATATATATTAAACACACACACACACACACACACACACACACACACACACACACACACACACACACACACACACACACACACACACACACACACACACACACACACACACACACACACACACACACACACACACACACACACACACACAAACAAACACACACACACACACACACACACACACACACACACACACACACACACACACACATGCACACGCGCACACACACACGCGCGCGCACATGCACTCTTGCAGACACATACATACACACACACACACACACACACACACACACACACACACACATAGGCACACGCACACATGCATACATGCACACGCACATATGCACGCACACACGCACGCACACGGGATACTTACTGAAATTGGAAATTATAATTATCAAGATTAAAGAGATTACAAAGATTACAAAGGTTACAAATTGAAAATAAAAATATTCTTTTTATTTGGATCATTTTAATAAAAATTAAAAAATATATAGATAAATGATTTATATAATTGAAATTATTCTATAGCGAAACGATCGATGAAATACCCGTGCTAAATTTAAAGGGCAATAAACAATATTATTAACTATACGTTTTATTAACAAAGCTTTTGTTTAATTGTTTTTTTTTTCAATTTATATTATAAAGCTAGATCAAAATTATATATTAAGCGAACAGTTCCTGAGCTGTGCTTTATAAAGCGATGCTTGTTTGCTTAACGAAACTGATCAATATTCTAGGGCCATTTCCAAAGACAAAAGCCATATAAAGCTAAAAATCCTGGCGCAGAAAGGCATAAAGTAATTACTATATAAAATATTTTATTTTTTTTACAAACTAAGATATAGAAAATACCTTTGATTAATAAAACGTAAGATGTGCTAAATGTTTGTGCAAAACCTACACTTTTTTTACCAAATTGGTGTTGATAAGTTTTGACGAGCGGTTCTTGAGTTTAAAAAAGGATATATAGAGGAATTCATTGTACACATTACCACATAGGCAACAATTTTGTATAATATATAAAAAAAAACAAAATCATATGTTATCACTACGCCAGTAACAAAAATATATTTTCAGGAGAACACACAAAAAAGACTGTATTTTATTAGTAAGTATATAACAATATTTTTAAACTAAATTTTTTTGCAAAGGTTGTTCAACAGAGACCACAATATAGTGAATCATAAAAAAAGCAATGGTTAAAGATTAATCCTATTCACGATTTTACCAAGTCATTGCGGTGTTCACGGGGCCATGCGAAACTCAACACATGGACGGTTAAAAAAATAAATAAATTTAAAAAATTAAAAAACGGGAATTAAAAAGAATTTTTTTTTAAATAAATTGAAAAAAAATACTGCAAAACAAGTTTGTAATTAATGTTTTGCTTATAAAACCAGTCATAACTCACGAACTTATTAAGCAATTGTAAAAATTAAACTATCATTTTACTCGTCAAATACTTTAAAATCTAATGGTGTATTTAGTTTTAACTATTTCGAAATTTTTTATTTGATTAATAAGTTAAAACTCTCTAATAATTTACACAATAGTTCATCAAAATTATTTTGATAGTATTGTTTTTTAAAGAATATTACGAATAAAATGATACTTGAACCTTAAAAGTTAATTGATTATTTAAAGAGTTATGACTATTTGTATATAGCGCTAATGTTAAAGTCGACCAAATAATAACCGCATTTTTATTGTTAAAATTATATTACTAATATAATAATAAATTTAACACTTAAATTTTGACTTTTGCTATTTTATATAATCTCAGAGCAAAATTTGTTTGTTTTAGCTGATGAAATTTGTGGTTTAGTGCTGAAGTTGCTTAGAGCTAACTTTAAAAATATATAAAGAAAACTCAGCACTCAAAATCAAAATTGGACACTTCTTACAAAAAAATTACTCTTCAAATTGTCTAAAAAATCCAGAGTTGAAACTTAACTGCCAAATAACCAAAAAAACTTTAAATGTACAAACTGAAACAAAAGAATCCTGGTTTTTTTGTTGACTTTAACTTTAGCACTATATAAAATTAATCATAACTCTAGAAATCATAAATTAAACTTTACAATTTAACTATCATTTTATTTGTTATATTCGTTTAAGAACAATAATATCAAAATAATTTTTGTTGAACTATTGTGTTTTAACTTAATAATCAAATCAAAAATTTCGAAATAGTTAAAACTAAATACACCATTAGATTTTAAAGTATTTGACGAGTAAAATGATAGTTTAATTTTTACAATTGCTTAATAAGTTCGTGAGTTATGCCTGGTTTTATGAGCAAAACATTAATTACAAACTTGTTTTGCAGTATTTGTTTTCAATTTATTTTAAAAAAAAATTTTTTAATTCCCGTTTTTTAATTTTTTAAATTTATTTATTTTTTTAACCGTCCATGTGTTGAGTTTCGCATGGCCCCGTGAACACCGCAATGACTTGGTAAAATCGTGAATACAAACAATTACCAACTTAAAAGTTTTTTAAAATTTTTTTACACAAAAATAATATTTTTTGGTCGTATTAAAAAAATTTAAAAACAAAAGATGATTTAATTTCCACAAAAACTGCACATTTGCCAAAAAATATTATTACATAAACTTTAATCTTGTCAATCCATTTTTTAAAAAAATTTTGTGAAATTGGAAGTGAGTCGACGACTTTGTTTCTAAAGACGACTTTGTTTCTAAAGTCGACGACTTTGTTTCTAAACCCAACGTGGCTGCAACAGTTGTTCGTTGGAATAAAAAATGCCCCCCCAATAAATAACCACTTAAATCACGAGAATCTGACGTCACTTTATCAATCAAATACTCCGTATTAAATCGAACCTAATTGGCTGATAAAGTGACGTCAGATTCTCGTGTTTTAAATGGTTGGTTACTCAATGGGGGCATTTTTTATTCCAACGAACAACTGTTGCAGCCACTATGGGTTTACCTTTAGGTAAAGAATTTCAAATATTGTAATACGATGACCGGAATTTTTTTAGTTAATTATAATCCTCTTTTACCAATGAATTCTAACCCGCCGCTTTTAATTCTTGCATCGGTACGGGATTTTTAGAGCCACAAGCATGGAATTTGGAGCCATCGAAAAATTTTGGGAACTTGGAGCCTTTAAGAAAAAATGGTTTGGTCTTAGGTTTCGCTTGGACTTAGCTAAAGGTTTGGCGATTTTTATTTTCAGCTCTAAGTTCCCAACTTATGGCTTCAAGTTCCCCACTTAGAGCTCCAAGTTCCCTATTGTTTTTTGGTTCCAAGCTCCAGCTCTAAGTTCCTTTGGCTCCATTGACCCTAAATTCTTGTATCATTACACACTTCAAAAAAATCCGTGGTTTTTACGTCGACTAACCCACTAATGATTTAAAAACACATATAATAAGGTTTTTAAGCGTTGTGTTTCAAGCTCATTAAGACTTGATTCTTTTATTGGAGTTTTGTATCAAAACAAAAAATAAAACACTTCGAAATAAAAAGTGTTTAGTGCCCTATTTCAAGTAATTAAAGTTCTCAAATTAAAGTCAAGTCAATATTTAAGTCAATTTCGAGTTTTGCAAAAAATATAAAAATCAGTACTAGACAAAAAATATGAATTTTATGAAATTAAAAGATTCTAAACCGTTTCTTTCTCATATCGAGAATTTGTACTTTTGTGACTATATAAACTACTCTCTGTGAAAAAACCTTTAGCAGTTAAAGAGTTATAGAAGAAAGTTCGGCCGAAGGTAACGTCAATTTCAAAAATCACAGTACTCTATTTTCACTTCAATAGGATTAAAAAATTATTAAAAATACGTCAATCGAATGCTCATCGTTTTCAGAATTGTATTTATTTTTGGCCGAAGCGTCTGTTTTTTACAATTAATTTGAGCTAGAATATTTTGGTTTTTTGACAGTTTTTTGTTTATCTGAAAATATCAACAAAAAACACGCATAGTATTTCTTACAGATCCTGAAATTAATCGCTCTGGAGCATCTTTTGAAAATTTTATGTCTAATAAATCGATACCCTAATTTGGATTTGATTAAGCAAATAAATTTTATCTTTATATTCACCAGAGTATAATTTGTTTAGGAAATTTAGCAAAAACAAATTTTTGGCCACCTTATTCAGCTTCATATTGGGAATACTTCCGTATGTATTGTAGACCCACTCTTAAAATGTAGCTGGAACATTAAATTAAAAACAAAAGAAATAAAACAAAAAACACCAATCTACATATTTGTTTTAATAATTAAGCAGTTAATAAAAAAAAACACACCATACAGCTTACAAAGATAGAAAGGAAAATCGCATAAATAACGGTTTTCTTTCATATTTTCTTTAAATGCATAGGGGTAACGGAGCATCCAAAGTCAAGCAAGTAATACAAAATTGTTCTGTTCTTATTACAATGTAAAGCCAAAGCGGATAATAATAAATTTATACAATATTTTCAATATGATTTCATAATGAAAACGGGGCAATTTTTTTAAATTTATGTTGCACCAATTTTTAGTGTCATAAATGTTACGAAAATTTGATTTTTTTGAAAATATTTACAAAGAAATGAAATTTTATTTTAAAAAATAATTTTATTTTATTTATTAGTGATGGGCGGAACTGCGGAACCCCAGAATACCGGAACCGAAACCAGAACCGGAATTAAGATTTTCCAAAAATCCGAAACAGAAACCGGAACCGGAATTCCAAATTTTGCCCGGAACATCCGGAACCCAGAACTAGAACAGCCCATCACTATTATTTATTTTATCAATGTCCGAAAGATACCTTCAACGAAATAACTTTAAAAAATATTTTTTATAATCGTAAATTATTCGGAAAAGCCTAAAAACTTTCTGGCCTTTTTAAAGGCTTTTATATTTTTAGGTTGATTTTTAGTTTTCGCTTAGGCTTAGGAAAAAATATTTGCCTTTGTTATGAATTAAAAAAGTTTTTCATAAAATATTCTTGCGAACGTATTGTGCAATTGCCGATGTATTTTTTTCATAGTGCCATATTCTTAAGAGTTTTTCAAAAACCGGCCGGTTCACACCGAGGTGGCAATGTCATTTGTAACAGCTATAACCGGTGATAACTGTCACCAGTAATATTTCCACCGCTAGGTTAATACCCGGGTGGCATTACCACCTTTAGGTTCACACTAAAGTGTCATTATCACTGCTAGTACGTTTTTCAAAAAATGGCTATACAATTCGTAGTTTAAAACAACATTTAAGTCTATTAATGCGTAAAATTAGATTTTCAGATCTTCATTCTTCTATGGACGTATGTTTAAAATGAGTAAAGAAATTGTTTACATTTTTTTCTGACAAAAACGTTCGGTTTTTTTTAGATTTTTGGTCTTAAAACCGCCATATTTTTCCTTTATTTGACAATACATATTTTACTACTAAGATAAAGTGGGGTTTTATTTACAGCAGTAATAGAAAAATGTGACCAAAAACGAAACGAAATGAAGCAAAATAAGGTTTAAAGAAATATTAGATTTTAACCAGGCTGATTGACAATCCATAAATTTATGTGTGAAATTGATATTGGATTAAGTCTTGTTTAGGCCAAGGCTGTAATAATTAAAAAATGGTAATATCCGTAACTGAAAGCTATTAAAAGGTTGTTCCTTTAAGAATCAAAAATATAATAAATGAAAATAAAATAACCTGTATATATATATATATATATATAAAATAGAGTCTAAAAAAAACTAGGAATCATCAACAAGATTCTGTTTTAAAATTAGAGTGCAACAGATTAAAAAAAGAGTATAAGAGAAAAATTTTGTGAATTAAAAAAGACATTATTATTTAAGTCAAATAATAAAAACAAATTGTTTTATTATCTAAAAAATTTATTTAAAAAACAGGATGGAAGAGCCCCATTCGTAAACGAAAATAATACGCTTGTAGATGACCTTTAAGAAAAATGCGAAATTTGCAATATTTGAGACCAGTACATATGGTTTTGATGTTAACCCGCTTTTTAATCTCGTTTTATTTTAAGAAATTTAGCTTTATTGAAAAGGCAAAAACATGTAAGCATCAAATTTAAAAATAATGTAGCAACATCATTTTAGTTTATTATAAATCGAAAAAAATTGATTTTTTTTGTTTTCATAAGATATGATCCACTGGTTTAATGCTTTAAAAAACTGTAAAAATCCAAGAGAAAAAAATTAATTGATTACTTGTTTATGGCTCAAACAAGTAATCAATTTTTTTATTCGAATTGAAAAATTATGTTTCGAAAATATTCCGTTAATACATGGTTAATTTTGTCGATGTTATTCGGACGCGATCCAGTTAAAAACTAATCCGGTTTTCAGCTGAATTTTAAATTTAAATTTAAAAGCAATAAAATTGCAATCAAAATATTTTTTAATAAATCTGGTAGGCACAGAAAAATTTAAAAAAAAACACTAATAGGTTTATTTGTAAAAAAGGAAACATATGCTCATCGTAGCTTATTGTAATAAGTACAAAAAAAGGCTTCTGCCTCTTTTTTATGCTTCTGTTTCGGCTTCTGTTATATGAACCTGACTGTTTAACGCTTGTTTGTACACAATCAAATGTCCTTCAATAAAGTGAAAATATAAAAAGACTTGTTCAATGAAATGTATTTTATGGTATATGTACGTATAAAACAACAGAACTATTGTTACATAATACTACAGTAATATTATTTTTATATTTTCAATCAATCAAAATCACGTAAGGAATAATTTCCATACGGTTTGGTTGAAAGTGCGTTCGTAAATGTCGAAGCACTTTAATTTTTTTGTTAGAAAACCGCGCAAAACTGCTGAACGTACTATTACTGAAAAAAACATCATAGGGAACGACCAATCAGATGCGTGCCCTCCATGGTTATGCAAATTATTTCTTACATGACTAATAGTCGATTATAATATTAAAAATAATATAACTATAAGACAATGCACAGAAGTAACTAGTTAACTTATCAAGATTTCAGCAGGGAGCCAAATATTAAAAACAAAGAATTTTTACATTAATATTATCAAAAATATATTATATATTTTTGATATTATTAGAAATTTAGTATTGAAATAATTTATAAATATATATTCCGTAAGGTGTCGTCTGGATTATGGTCGAACAACTCCTCGCTTTTGCTAAAACCACTCTTTTCCTGTTAAAAGGAGAGATCAACTGCTGCTATAGGACCAGAAATCCGAATTTAACCGATGATTTTTTTAATTCTTTGAAAATCATTTTCTTCTCGAGGCGAGGATTTTGTTTGTAGTAACTTGCTTTGCAGTTTTTTATTGATGTAATATGTGACAGTGCTTTTGTATATTTTGTTGTTTTATTGCTTTGCATGTTTTGTGGTTATTTCTGCATTTATATACTTTTTTGTGTTTTAATTGTTTAATTTAACTTTGGACATAAGTAAAAAAACAAGTTTGGCTTTTTGTCTTTTTACAAAACCAAACTTGTTTTGAAGTTTGGTAAAATAACGCGCAGTGCGCGCGAGTTTACTAATGTTAAATAAAAACCAAAATAAATAATATAGAGAAAAAGCCACTGATAGTTTCAATAGGAAATAAGCTTGCTTTTAATTTGTAATTCTTACAATATATACGTATAGTGGAGTTTCTTTTTTACTTTGATCAGCGGCATTTATTTATACGTTCCTATTGTAACTTTATAGCTATTATTTCGCCTTCATTAGAAGTTAAATAATAGTTTAATTGACGAAAACTTAGAGTTGCCTTGAAAGTCATAATTTAAATGAATGTTAGTTTGAGACATGGTGTGAAGGCAAATTAATAGGTGTAGAATCTTTATTACCAACGTTTCGATCTTTAACAGATCATCGTCAGGGTCTAAATTAGTAACAACTGTAAAAACAATGAAATAATTACAAAAAACGCGCAGTATTAAAAACAAACTAAAATGTGTAAAATACAATAAGTTCAAAGCTACAAAAACAAATTAAACTAAATAAATAAGAATTAAATAGGTTATAAAGCGTATTTTTCAAGTAAAAGCTTATAAATTGAAGGAACAAGCTTAGACATTTCAACTGAATGCGCGTTTAATAAATTAGGATTATTTTTGTTAGCTAAAATATAACAAGCCTCTTTAAAACATAACTTATTAAAATTGTCCTCGAAACAAAGAAATTTAAAAAAAACTAAAACTATGATTAGTATTTTTAGCATGCAACGAAACACCTGAGTGAGACGATGAGTTAACTGAGCTATTTACAGCACGTTTATGTTCTAAAAAACGAGTGATAAAACTACGTTGTGTCCGGCCCACGTAAAAACAGTCACAAACATCACAATTTAAAAGATATACTACATTATTACTAGCCAAATTCTCAGATAGGGAGCGCGACTCATTTTGGTAAAACAAAAGCGAACGGATAGAGTTAGAGGAAGAATAAAACGTTTGAAAACCCGCGTTGTTAAGAATGCGCTTTAAAGTGTAAGACGTTTTACCAAAAAACGGGAGAATAATAGAAGGTAAAACGTTTTTGGGAAAAGGAGGTGGGGCACAGCCCGATTTAAGACGTGATATATCGAAGAATTTGGCTACAAGCTTTCTGGAATACCCATGTTTATTTACAAATATGTCAAACAAAAAAAAACAAACTCATCTTTAAGAGAAATAAAATTAGTGCAGTATCGAAGCGCTCGTAATTTTAGAGTGTTAAAAGTACCAGATACATATTGTTTTGGAATAAAAGAATATTTGGAAATGTACCGGTTAGAATTGTAGGCTTGCGAAACTTGCAGGTCAATTTGACTTTCAGATCGTTTGATAAGACAGTCTAAAAATGATAAAGAATTATCAGACTCAAACTCAGCTGTAAAACAAATTTTAGTAAATTTTAAAAACTGATGAAACTCCTCAAGAAAGGCATTTAAAATAGAACTACAATTTAAAAAAGGCACCCTATGTTCAAACAGAAGAAACACATCATCAATATATCTACGATAAAAAATAGGCTTAATAAAAGAAGAACAAACACTTTTAAGAAATTTAGATTCTAAAATACCTAGGTATAAATCACTGATAGCAACAGAAATAAGACTACCCATAGGCACGCCATAATTTTGAAACAAAAAATCTTTATTAAACTTTAAGAAACTAGTATTTAAATACATAATTGAACAATCGTTGAAACACTAGTTGAATTAAAAAACAGGACATTTTCACGCCAAAAACGCTTATAATTAGCTAAAACATTCGGTAACTCACTAAGTATAAAACAAGTATCTACATTATCAAACAATAACAATACTTTTAAGCTCACTGATAAAACAAGCAATGGACAAAATCCTATACTCCAAAAACTGAACAGATGGTTTTAAAACTAAATCTAATTTCTGAGCAATATTATAAAACATGGAACCATACATAGGTGTGATTACTCTGACCGGTTTATTAGGTTTGTGTACTTTTATAAGACCGTAAGGATTTGGTAAAACACTTCTATCAAAACTGGGAAGTATACTCATAATAATTGAAGAACATAAAAAAGACGAAAGAACAGATTTGATATTGGAATACGCGCCTTTAATTTTACTTTTTGTTGTTTTTGAAAAAGGTTAGGATTAGAAAAATGAGTTGATAATTTTAAAGAATAACTTTGCTTTTTTAAGACAACTGTTTTAGACCCTTTGTCTGTGGAAACAAATATCAAATCTTCTTCTTTTAGTTTAATAATAACTTTAATTATTTGCATTTTTTTAGACCAAAAAGCGCGTCTAAAACGCGGACCGGTCAGAGCGTCAGTATAGACTAGTTCGGAATAAGCGTCTTTTACTGTACGAGAGAGGGTACAAAAAGAAAAAATAAAATTTGAAAAAATCTTAGCTTTTTTATTTTCTTAAGTTTAAACATATACTTCATAAAAATTGCTACACGATGATATGTTTCACTACATTGAAGTGCTGTAATATATCAGTTTGTGCTAAATAAATTTTTGTTTTTTAATTTAACATCACAATACTTTAAAATCACCACTAAAATAGTATCTTCCTGAACAGTGATTTCGAATTAGTAAAAATAAGGATGAAATTTGTGCTTTTAAACTAATTTTAAACCTACATAGGTTTTTTTAATGTTTTGCTTGTAAAACTATTCAAAATTTAAAAATTAATTTTAAAAAGTCCATTCCAAACTTTTAAATTAAACATTTTCTGTAATTGAAACAATAAAAAACTGGAAACCAAGCGCGCCAGCAGCGCCGTACCTACGAAGCGACAAAAAACTAAAAATCCCCAAAAACTGCTTTTGCTTTTGCAATATTTAAAAAGTATTTAAAAAATTTGAAGAGAAGGGGTCGAGATTTTGAACCAATAAATATTTGAAATATTTTAAACTGTAAATTTTACTAGTCGCTTGCTGTTTCTCAATTTTCCCTCTACATATGATTGGCGCTAGTAGTTATTGTACCCACTTCCTAACACTAAAAAACCCTTATTCCGAACTAGTCTTTACCTCAACGTTAAATTTCGCGGCCAGCCGTGGGCCGTCGTTTTTATACTCTGAGACGCGATACACACTCCGCGTTCAAGCCGGTTTTAAACAATAAGCAGGTTTTAAAAAATTCTGTAAGTATTAGACTAGTTTTTGCAGTTTATTTAAGGTTTCTTTGACTTTGAATATAATTATTGTCTCAAATTATGGTTTCAAATGTAAGTTAAAATAGTTTTCGTTTTCGAAAAATAAGCAGCTGCAAAAAATGTTTGAGATATTGTACCATTAAAAAATAAATTTATACAAAGTTACGGTTTGGAGCTTAAACTACAGACTTGTATGACTGTTTGCAAAAATGTATCTTTCGTTTACAAGCAAGAAGCACTTATAGTGGCTTTACATATCATGGTACTATTGATGATTTAATAAATAAATTAATTCAATGCTCACATGAATAATTCTATAATATTATCCAATACAGAAAATCTAATTATGTATTACAAGAAACGCATAAGGCCAAAACGAATACCAATTTTTTTTCTTGCCAATTGCTAACAAAGTGCAAACGGTTATTTGATGTGATCTTGTAAAAAATTTTTAGACATGTGGTTGAAAAAATATTTTTACAAGCCATATTGTTCAAATCTGACGTGCTCATAAAAAAACCAACAGCACAAACAAATCTATTAATAGCACGACCAATTATTGAATAGAACATTTAAAAAAGTGAAAATCGGTGATCATTTAACGTCAACGCTAGCTTTATTGTTGGTTTATCATTGATAAGCTTCTCGTGCATGGTAGTGGTTGCCAAGCATTCGATAAATATTCCAATGAATTATCCGTTATAAATGACTTTTCAATTTGCCCAGTGTCAATTTTATTTTACCAATGTTTAAATAGTTCGCTGTTTTTTTTTTCGTAAGTTTTTTTCCGGTTTGTAGATTTTATAGTTCTGTATGTCTAAAAAGTTTTTTCAACCAAACGCAATATTTTTTATAAAATTATTTTTTGATAAAATTTGGTTTTTCACATTTTTATAAACTATAATTCAAATTGATATGTATACAATATTTTTGAAAACAGCACAGCAGTTAATTTTTTTATAAACACACATAGTCGTTTTTTTTTTGTTCCTTGAAATATAATTGGATTTTATTTACGAGGATTTTATTTATAATATAGATAACTTTGTTGTAATCAAAATAATTTGCAATGCTGATTCCGAATAAAATGATTTTAAATACGTTTTGTATTGTTCTAATTTAGTAATACAAATCATTGATTCTGTTAGAAAACGTATGAAATGGCTGCAACAAGTGACGGTGGTGTGAGAACATCACAAACCTGCGAATCAAAATCATGCTGGAAAAAGTTATTTTCAGAAAAAATTATTGAGGTATTTGTTATATTAGCAACAAACATATACAAATTTCCAAACTGCTAGAAACAAGTATTAAGGTTAAAATTTGTTAGTCAACGGATCTTGATTAAACTTTACAAAAAAGAAACCTTAGATAGCCAAAATTTAATTTTTATAATTTTGTACAGTTTCGACCATAATAATAAAAAATAGGACTACTTTTTGGAAAAAAAGTCGGCTGCGCTGTGTTTATTTAGCTTTTGCTCTGGCTTGTTTTATATTCGACGGTTCATTTTGTACAATAAATTAATATATATTGATTAATTAATTAATTGAGAACGAGTTATATATAAACTATTTTAGTCCCATTGAACGTCACAAAGTTTTGTAAGTTTGAAACGAGAGAAACATCACACAAAAAATTTTGAAACCATAGCTGCCGTAGTTCAAAAAAATAGTTCTATATTTCTATCAGGCGCGTATATAGGATTTCGCCAAGGCGGGGTCTGCCAATGTCTCAGCGAGGGTTACGAAAAACCAGCGAAACTGTACAACGTAGCGGTGCAAAGCCGACGCGAAACGTCGGCCGGGGGGTCTGAGGGGTTTTTTTCCAGGCGCCGGTGGCAAAAATTATCGGAAATATGCACTAAAAACTGCTTAAAAATTGTCTCCAGCGATTCATATGGTTTTAGTTTTACCTTTGTTTTTATAACCTAACTCCTACGCAAAATGTTTATTATATGAATAGCAGCACCAAGCCGACGCGGAGTGTCGGCTGGGGGGAGGGGGAGGGGGTTGAGTGTTGTGCCCCAACCGCCGGAGGTGAAAATTTTCGGAAATATGCACTAAAAACTGCTTAAGAATTAGCGATAATAATTATATGGTCATAATATTATGAGATTCGATAATATTCCTAAAGCTTAATTAATTTGTTTGTACTGTGGTAGTAGCACCAAGCCGACGCAAAGCGTCGGCTGTGGGGTCTGAGGGGTGTCCCCCCAGCCGCCAGAGGCGAAAATTTTTTAAAATATGCACTAAAAACTGCTTAAGAATTGTCTCCAGCCAATGAGATAAGCATAGTTTTACTTTTGTTTTTATAACCTAATTCATAAACAATTTGTTTGTTACAGCTTTAGATTAGTATAATGATAAAATTTTGTGCTGTATCCCAATAAGCTTGTTTCTTAATTCTATTAAAAAACAATCTGATTTATATATAAATAATTGACTAAATTATTTAAAAATATTCGTGACTGCAAGGAGTTTGTAACTTATAAGCAAAAAGCGCGATTGAACAAATAAAAAAAAATACATTGCATGTTTCTCCTTCCCGCGAAACGGGGAAAGTTTTTACATTGTTTAATATTATGCAATTAAGATGCACTACATTTTTATAACCTGAAAATAAAAAAATAAAAGAGGAGACACTTACAAAAGTGGCTGGCTTCGCCAACCAGGGGGGTGGCGGACCGTCCTATCTTCCCTAAGTATGAAAACGGGCAAAAAAGGGGGGCGGTCGCCCCCCGCCCTCCCCGTAAATACGCTACTGCTATAAATTGTTTACTGGTCGAAATGAAACCAAATTTAAAGTATAACTTTTTGGCTACTTCAGCGAAATATTATTTATAAAATTAAAAAAAGATTATCAAAAACCCGTCTGCTTAAAAAAACAACAATAAAAGATATAGAATTTTTAAACAGTGGATTCGGCAATTTTTTAAAATCATACTATAAACATTTTTATTTTAAAAAATCACAATTACACGCATTTATAGATAATTTTAGAAGTCCAGTAAATTCGTTATGCCCAGGGTGATATTGCTCTTGCTTACTGCTGTATTTACAAAATTACTAATTTTTTGAAATGAATTAAACTTGTAGCCGGAAAAATTTGGAGCTGCGGAGCTTTAGGAAATTCGGAAGTTACAGAGCAGAAAGTAGGGAACTTTTGTTTGAAATGGGAAAGTTTATAATTATCATAATCTTATTCAATACCTAATCCTAAACTTGATTTGGAAATACGAAGTTTAAACTGAAAATTTTAAAATTTCTTTAACGTATGCCTAAGCCCAAAACCATTTTTTTTATTTTGGTTTCCAAACTCCTATTTTTTAGCTCCAAACTCCAAAAAAGGCGTTTTGCGGTTGCAAGTTTTTTTCTTGCAGCTTTAAAACCTCTTACCTCAAATAAAATTGTTCTATCTGGTTTTGTTTTTTAGTTACTATGAACAACGAAATTGTAATATATAATTACAACGAGTTGGTGCCTTTTTAGAAAAGTCAAATCATACGTTTGTAAACTAAGACTATCTGCTGCTTTTTTTACTTGGAATGTTTTATACTTACTGAGGATGGGGAGCGTGTTCTACACGAAGGCTTTAATGTCTTACGGAATAAACGTTTTATCGTTTATTCTTCTTGCTGTACTTAAAATTAAGTTCCCCAAGAACAAAATCATTAGCAATGACTTTAATTCCTTACAAAAATTTACAAAAAAACAACAAAAAATTGACATTTACAAAAAAATTGAATCTATTTCAATCAATTTTTTTGAATCAATTTCCATAACCTTTGAAACTATGTATTAAAAAGCTAGACAAGGTTTTGAATATTATTTTACAAATTTATTTTATATAAATATTTTTCGAATTAACCCGCGTGCTGACATTTTTCAGAAGACATGTCTCATAGCTGGCGGGATTCAAATGACGACGTTTGGTTTTATCTGTTTGATAAGGGCCGTATTCGACTGGGGCGCGTCATCCGCGTATCTTCACTTCTTATCAGTGCTTATCAGCCTTATTATCATGGTTCTGCTCTACCGAGGCGTAACAAATAAACAAGATATTTTTCTAATATTCCATCTGTGTTGGTCGGTAGGGTTTTAATTTTTGATTTCTAAATTTTCATTCAAAATTTTTAAAATATAAATTACATTTTAAAATAACAATATAAAATGCAATATTACAATAAAGTGTTGGTGAATTTTTAAAAAAAATTCTGTGGCTAAGAAGACAAATTATTAAGCGTTTTAATGTAATCGTTAAAAATACATATGCCAATATAACATATATTTAGAAATTTACTTACGACATATATATCGAAAACTTCAGTAAAAATAGTGAGACAGACAAGCGAAATGTTGCTTAAAAACGCTTGCAGCTTTGAAACGAGCAATTGATATTAAAACGAAACTGCGCAAAAAAATGCACCAACGACACAATTCGAATTGTGTCACCAGCATAACTCCGCAAGTTCAAGAAAAATTACTTGATTAATATAAAACTCATTTTATTGTTTAACTTAATTTATTATATTGGCTATAAATTGTAAAACTATGATATTTATATATAAAGACTTCACTAATATTGTGGAGAAATCTGTTGGTTAACAACAAAATAAAACATTATGTGGTATTATGCATAGGATGATTAAATCAGTGTTGTTTATTATGTGACACATACGCTATGTGTCCTTTCCCTGAAAACTCAAAGTGCAAGCGTTAATAGAAGGCGATTATCTTTTTCTTTTCACTTTTCGGTCTATGGTGTAATAGATAGCAAGCCGGAGTCGACTTTGGAGGTAATGGGTTCAATTTCTGTATAGGCCAAATTTTTTTATAAATTGGACTGTCTAAATTTTTCAGTGCCTGGTTATTTTCGCTTTTACTTTGGGTCGTCACAAATATTAAAAAAAACTGAGCCAAGACCAACGGTTTGGTCATTTTTTAAAACATTTCAATTTTCGTAATTTTTGTATTTTCCAACAAGAATTCGCAAAAGAGTGCGAAAGTTTTTGTGAAAAAAATTAAAATTTAGTAAATATAAAATATAAAAAAATTAAACTTTTAAACCAACATAATCTGTCATTTATGCATGGTATTTAAAAAACAAACTTTTTTGTGTAAACAAATATTTAAATCTGATAAACCTGTAGTTTAGGATCAATACTTGTATAAAAATTTATACTACGTGAAAATTTTTTGTTGCAGGCTGTTAGTCTATTTATATCCATTTTAAATCTCTATTACATTATTCTTCAAATCTGCCATGAAGAAAATCTGCCATTTGCCGTGAGCTGTATTGTTTTATATATCGTCTATCAACCAATCAATATTTTTGCTTTTTTGGCGACATTACGCTACTATAAATATCTGGATTCAGAACGTCGTCAAAAGGTATAGTGGAGCTCAACTGAAAATATTTAACAAAAATTAACAAAAAAAGTGATTTTTGCCTTTCGTGTCTTTGGTGCTTTTTTGCAATTGATTTCATTAACATTGCTCCTATAATGCAACCAGGGGTAAAAAACAAAAAAAAACCAGCGATTTTAACAATCGTTGTGTGGATCAAGATGAATCTAATTCACTATGTAATTCGTAGCAATTTTCGAGGCCAAAAAGCGCGTCTAAAACGTGTTAAGAAAAGGGGCAAATGCAAGTTCAATGTTATGGCATCCCGGGTTGCAAGCGAATTCCTTCCGCCAGTTCTCCTACGCCGAGCATCAAAACGCGATACACACTTCGCGTCCAAACAGCGATAACAATCGCAAAAGGTTAACCCATGGTGATTGCTATCGCTGCTTATAGACGCGGAGTGTATATCGCGTTTCGCCGCTCAGTGTAAAAACATGCCGAAAAGCAGTTCAACATTGAGTTTCAGTGGCGCATTTTCCCGTCAGCGTTTTAAACGCGCTTTTTGGATTTAAAGATTAGAAAAGGTTAAATGACCAACGATGCTCTGACCACAGTGACTATTAATAAATCACCGAATACTTTTAAGTGGGAACATACAATATTAGCTAATAACAATTTTTATTAGTATTAAACATACAAATCACTTTTTGAACAAAAAAAAACGTTTTGGCTACATATAAAACTTGGTATTAGGGTAAAAGTTGTTTTATGTGGTATTAAAGGGTAAACTTTCATACTATTTTATTTGGTATTACACAACCGCAAGATGCATTCTTGATAACCGTAATTAAATGGTACCGTAAAATTTCGTTATTGCAAATGAACAACAAAGCAAATAAAAAAGTTGCAAATGACGAGAGTTAACTGAAAAAAAAGGAAAATATCAGACTGTTTTTAATTTCTTAGTGAGGATCTGTGATCTGGACGAACTTTATTTATTAGTGCATTCATAACTGTTTCACTGGAATTTAATGGTCGTTTGACGATTCTGTTTTAGACCTTACGATAAATAAAATATATAGTTTACCTTAATGATATATTTACAAATATGTATAATAAGGTGCTCTCAAGGAAAGAACCATATTGTTTGAATTTTTCATTAGTAAAGATTAAAATATTTTGAAATTAAATTTTTATCCAATAAACACATTTTAAAGCTCATTACGTCAATGTTATGTTTTGATTAGTATTTCATTTCTTTATGTATTAACTATCCCCGCACCGCAATATCTTTTAATATAAAGGCAATTCAAGCACGCCAGTCTGAAATGGACAACGAAGTAGCCCGACGCATCAGTCCAAGGACCTTGAGTCCCAGCCCGAGACATGCACCTCAAGAATTTGGAACAACGTTAACTCTGCCAACTGTCAACGAATCTCGGCTATGATAACTTGAACTGTATGGAATGGAACTGTTACATTTCACTACTATTTTTATCTCTGTATACAATATCTAAGCCTTTTATCAATTAGCTAGACTACCAAAAACGATTGGCCAGCAGGTAACAAACTGCAGAGAAATCAAGTGTTACAGTGGTTAAATAAATAAAAAGATTAAGGGCCATGTGACGATAAGGAATTAAAAGTATTTATTACATTTATAATAAATATTTTAAAATAATCATGATTTTAAACTCATTAGTTATTTACTTCGTTATGGTTACATTAGTCAGATTTTGTTTGTGAAGATCAACAAACCATTTCTGTTTTCTTGATAGTCACACATATTTGTTAGCCTTAGCATGAAAAAAATTTTTTAAAAACTTAACACTAAAAAACACTACTAACATTAATAGTGGAATTAATACGTAAGATTTATTTTTACGCTATTAAATTCAGATCAGATTTAATTTTAGATTTAGAATTATAATGATTGTAATTCTGTAATAATTTGGTTTTAAATTTTCAAAACTAGTCGAAAATAGATTTTAGTTCTTTTTGCTATAATTTTACTGTATTTTACACAAATTTAACTGGTCGTACGTATTGATAAAAAAGCCAGAAAATGTCCCGACGCGAGTTTAATTTAAATAAGAACATTTCTATATATATACGAGGTAGAACCATTTGAGAAGCCATTATTAGAAAACAAACCAGTTGTGGCAGGTTTATTTGTTCAGAAAAAAGACAATGTAGAAAAATTGTAGTGATATAGCAACCAATCAAATCAAAGCAATTTAGCGCCAATTATACCAATTAACAAATTTTAATTGAGTTTCTAACGTTTATGAATTCTGTTTGGTTGATATATTTAGGCACTAAATTGCTTGGATTACATAGAAGGTTTTCTATTCGTATTCATTAAAAAACAAAAACAAAACACGTCTGGTTAGCTTTTAGTTTGCTTTGTTATATAGTAGTATTTCTAAAAATTTCTTTTTTAGAAATACTAAAAATTGTTTTAAAATCGGTGTTGTGAATAATTTTTGTGTAACAAAGCAAATAGTAAATAATGTATATTAAATACACAACAGCACACTATAAGTAATATCATCAAAAACATGAAATAGCATTACTATTTCAAGCAAAAATTATAAAAATAGTCATTAAAAATGAGATCAGTTAACAAAATCAAACTGTACAAACATTTCGTGTGGAACATA
The DNA here is from genome assembly GCA_030248175.1 of Microlaimidae sp. YZB2_3. Taxonomy (NCBI): domain Eukaryota; kingdom Metazoa; phylum Nematoda; class Chromadorea; order Desmodorida; family Microlaimidae; species Microlaimidae sp. YZB2_3. The sequence continues at coordinate 29,184 of JASAMX010006257.1, forward strand.
AAAGTCATGCCTTAAGCTCGGTTTTATAAAACTTTCAATTGTTCCTGCAATAAATCAAATTACCAATTTTTTTTTGTTTTTACGGGAAAAACGTCATTTTTATGCCGTATATTAAACTTTTTTATTATTTAAGCTAAAAAACGCGTTTGAAACGCAGAAGGCCCAGAATTGCTAATTGAATTGTTAAACTCCGAATTTACCCTTTTTATATACTTGGTAAACCCCAGACGCAATCTACTTTCTGCGTATGACACCCGCTAATAATCAGAAAAGGTTATTCCAGTTTTTATTAATGATTGCGGCTGTGATTGATATTATTATAAACGATCAGTTATTTTTTACGCGAGAATTATAGTATATAAATCGCAAACCGTTGTTTAGTTTGATGAATTGTAAATAATAATCAAACTTACCTCACTTACAGTCGTAGGTAAATTGCTTGAAGACGTCGGAAAATTTAAAATTTAGAGCTGCGCAAATGGTAATTTGGAGCTCAAAATAAAAGAATGATAGGGCTTGGGTTTAGAATTAAACTTAAAGGTACGGTATGGAGTTAATTTTTTTCTTCAATTTTTAAAATTTTTTTTGCGATTGAAAATAGTACCTTGTGTCCTAAAACTTTGTAAATTTTTTTCGTCAAAAATATTTTTAACGGTTAAAAATTTTTTAGCTTCATTTTAATACCATACTTGGAGATTTTAACAAAGTAATACAAATTGTAGTCAACGATTTTTACCGCTTTTTTGTCAAACGTGAAACGTAAAAAGCACCACAGCGGGCGGCAAACTTGGTTGGTATTTAAAAAATTACTGAATTTAAGTCTCGTGTTATGTTTATTTTATTAAAATTTTATGAAAAAATGAAAAAGTAGAATTTCATTATTTCTAAATTGTCTGCTTCAACGGGAAAAAATGCAAAATAAATAATTTTTTAAAATACTTGTCATGTCTTCGGACTGTTTTTTTGCATCCTACATACGTTTCATAAAAAATGAGGTAAAAATCACAGATTTTAAGTACTTTGTTGGATTTTACAATCAGGTGTCAAAATGAAGCTTGAAGTAGGTTTTTTTATTTATTGTAACATGTATATGTATGTAATATGTATTGTATATGTAGTAAAGGTAAATTTTGTTTAAGTATAGAAAGCTCGAAAAGCCACCAATTTTTCTATTTTATAGGTCATATCTCTTGAACAGTTAACAATATTTTGAGGGAAAAAATTTAAAATATATTTTATTTTATCACAATAAAATAAATTTAAAATTTTATTTTGATAACATTTAAAATCATTAAAACCGAAGAAACAAAATTTTGAATCTGTACTGCTTCGTTAGGTTATTTAAATTTTTGGCTCCAAATTTTTCACTTCAGGTTCCAAGTTCCCCAAATGATATATAATAGTTTGAACTTACAGTACACGTCATTACGTGTAATTTTTTACAGCATTTCTTACAAAATTATTTCTGCTACGATTTGTTTTGTAATCACTAATGAATCATTCTAATTTTAACAGAAACTCATTTGCAAAATATAACTTGCTTGCTCTTATCGCAGCTTCAAAGTGTCTAAATAAAAAACTGAAACTTCGTTCTTTTCTTTTATTTCCAACTGTACTCCAGTCATTTGTTTACCTTACTGTTGTTAATACAACACCACCACCACCAACTTGTTAATACAACACAGGGTCTTCAGCGTTGATTGGTTTTTGTCTTAATGATGAATATAAGTTATGTAGCGGTTTCCAATACCCAGGAATGTGAAGAGCACGGCGAAAGTGGTCAGGGTGAAAAAGTAGAGAAAAAGTCTGTCCAGGATTTTCGCCAGGTATTCCCATTCCATCTTGATCGCATCCATGTATTCGTTGTGATCGTGTGCCGCTGACATTTTTTCCAGTCGACGCTCCACTTTCCACAGGCATCTTAGCAGTTCGTTTTCGGGGGTGACGGATACCTTCGGAGAACTGGAGTTGGAGTGGAGACCCGCCAGCCCATTGTTGGCGCACAGCGCTATATCTTCACTCTTAAATATAATGTGACATGAATTTCGTTGGTAGTTTGCAATCATACAGGATTGTGAGAACACTTTATATACTCTCTTACTAAAAACTATAGTTGAGATTCTTTAGCAACACATACAAAATTTTTTACATCTTTATAAATAATAGCACATATACTAAATCATATGAATTTTTTGACGCTCTGGCAGATTCTAAAAAAACTTTTTTAAAGGACTAAAAAAAAACAACTATCTGAATTTCTTAAAGAATATTGCTTTATATCGTATTGTTTTTAATGGTTCCGTTTATTTTGCTTTTATTTTTACATTTAAAATGAATTATATTCAATATGAATGCACTCTTAAAATTTGTTTACTTGTTTTTGTTATATACAAAAAAATTAAAGAAATATATAAATAAATATTAAAAAATAAATAAATACGCACTATTTCGGTGTATTTAAAATAATGCCAGTTAATTGTTTGTGCATTTTTGTTTCACTTTTGGTTTCAACACGAGAGATTCTTCTCCAAGCGGTATAAATTTAAAGTTATTATAAACAATACGTTTTTTAGAAATAATTTTTTAAATAAAACAATATTAAAAAAAATCAGAAAGTTTTGAATCGTGCACATGTAAAAGAGCGCAATATTAATGCAAACAGTTAATTTCACTAATTTTAATAGGATATTGTTGTAATACCGCAATGACTAATAATGTATAGCAGTGTAAATTTCCTTACATTTTTCGGAGCCGCCACGTATTTGACGTGTTTTTTAGTAGCGGTTTTGTGCTTTTCCAGGAAATTGCGAACGAGTGGCGGTGTCTTCATGCAAAGCATGGTGGCGATGAAATGGAAGAAGAAAACCTGGACGCAGCGCGGCACGTGGCGGCCGTATCTGCCCTGCTGCTGCAGCAGCACCAGCATGGCAGTGGTGAATGTGCCAGCCGAAATCACCACTATTATCACCAGAAACAACCAAGCTAAAACAAGCAACACGGTTTAAAAGGACTTTCTTGTTCCTCAATGCTTTCAGTGTTACCTAATATAATGTTGTGCTGCAAGCAGTAGTAAGTGGAAGTGGTATAAGTTAGTGATAATGTTATATTTCGCAAGATTTGGTATGTCAAAAATAACAATGTTTATATTTATAAAAACTGTCACAGTTAAATTTATTAATCTTTAAAAAGTATTGTACATTTACAACTGCAATACATACAACTTACAACACTTACAAACTGAAATTAAATTAGGTTTATCGATTAAAAAATATGATTATTGGTTTATATTTATGAAGACTTGGAAGAAATTCAACGAGGAACGATTAGAAACAGAACAAAAGAAAAATGAAGTTGGCTCGACAGTTAGTTAAGAAATAATAATGGGGATCCCATGGTAACGAATTAAGATAAGACAATAAGTATTATTTAAAATAACCATTTTAGTTGAAAACTATAATTCTTAATAGTGCGGTGCGGATTCAAACTGTTTGTCTTCGATTTTTATAATTTTTGAGAAAACCTTACTCCTGGCCCTAATAGTCCACAAATTTTTTTCAACAAAAAATCTCCAGTGGTTCAGGAATTGTGACCCCCCAAAAATGGCATTTTTCGACAATTTAGTATGTGAAAAATTAATCAATGGGTATAACGATTTAAATTAGGCACTCAAAGAAAGCGGCTACTTTCTACTTTATTTTGATACCTTGATTGTTAAAATTGGTGCAATATTTGTTGAGATAATGCGTTTCTCGTACAAAACACCCTCGATTTTTTCGCTAAAAAAACAAACGACAGAAGTGAAAATTGATTAAATTTGCCCAACATTTTTGCCGCCACCTCGTGTTTTTTTGCAAAAAAATCGAGGGTTTTTTGTACAAGAAGCGCAATATCTCGACAAATACTGATTCAATCTTAACAATCAAGGTATCAAATTAAAGTAAAAAAATAACCGCTTTGTTTAGTGTTTAATTTGTAACTTAAATTGTTATACCCATTGAGCGATTTTTCACGTACAAAATTGTCAAAAAATGCCATTTTTTGGAGGTCACAATTCCTGAATCACTGGAGATATTTTGTTAAAAAAATTTTGTAGGGTATTGGAGGCAGGGGTAAGGTTTTTATAAAAAAATTATCAAAATCAAAGACAAAAAGTTTTATTCAGCACCGCACCTTTAAGATAGCATTATCCCGGTAAGGACGGCTCTTGAAGATGTGTATGGAAGACTGAAGGCAGGTAGAATGCAGCAAAACCTGCCTCGGAGACAGGTAGGAGGCAGGGTGGAGGCAGGGTGATTGCAGTAAGAGGCAGGTAAAACTGCCTCGGGAGCAGGTAGGAGGCAGAGTGGAGGCAGGTAAAACTGTTTTGAAGGCAGGTAAAAGGTAAGTGGCACTGTCTTTTATGATAATGCATAAAGAGCAGGTAGGCGCCATATAAAACTGTCTATAAGGCAGAACATGCCTTATACCTGCTTCCATTGAAAATTTGGCTGCCTCCTATTTGATTTTTGCCTTCCACCTGCTTCCTACTGGCATCTCTTCTAAATTTACCTGCCTCCACTCTGTCTCCTATCAAACCTCTCTTTTTAACTGAGGCACCCCGTTCTTACCGGGATATAAATATGTACTAAAATTAAAGTTTTCCACGCTGAAATCAAGGGCGTAACCGCTCTCCGCCAAGAAGAAATAAACAATAAACCTGCGAGCGAGAAAAATAAACAAAAATTTTCAGCGGTTATGTAACCAATATTATTTAATTGCGTCATGTGTTTCTCTCCACGTGATATTTTCTCAAAAAACGAGTAGTTACTTTACCACTCATCTATTTTCACCCTGATAGAATTTATCTTTAGTACTGATTTTGTTCTGATTTTTATCATCCATCTAATGAAATAAATTTTTATTTAAAGAACAGCAGCACATTGTCACTGTAGTTTTTGTATGGATTACCTATTAATGGCACTGAATTTGAAGTTTTCGGCATTTGATCGGAGACCATGAGTAGAAAGATGGCCATAGCTAACAATGTGGTCATGCCCAAGTTGACTTTTTCAATCCTTTCTCCGCCGCTGGTTCCTGGTGTGAAAAATCCAATAACGGCGATGAGTGTTATAATCACAGTTGGTATGACCAAGTTAAAAATGTAGTACAAGGGTTTGCGTTGGATGACCAGATGGGCGTGCAATTCTGTATAGGGATAAGGACAACAGCTGTAAAAGTTGGAGTGTCGGTAAATGTTGAAGCTGATCAAATCCCACTCTTCATTTGCCATGTAACTTTCGTTCCGAACTTTCTCAGCAACGGTGAAGTAGTCGAGACCCGAAGAGTCGTGGGTCCACGAGCCAAACATCAGTGTGCAGTTCTGCTGGTCGTAAGGAAATAACCTAAAATTGATTAGGATAAGTTTTCAATAATTATAAGTAAAAAGAGTAAACCAGCGGTGCGCGTTCTCTTCTAATTGGCTAACAATATTATTTTGGCTATTAATTATATTAAATATTTAAAACATATGAACCTAGATGTTTAAAAAAAACGTTAGTCCTTTGATTCAGGCTGCGTTGTAATATGAGCATTGTAAACAACTGGAATAAGCTTTTTTAATCAAATACAACAAATGTGGCTTATTGTATTATCTGTTTCAGATTTTTTTGTTTAAATAACCAAAATCAAATATATTATAAGCATGTCAAGTGGTCAAAGTAAATGTATTTTTGTGAAGCCTAAAAATAATTACATACGTCTTTCCATTGCGAGAAAACATGAAACGAAACGAAATTATTTAGAAAAACATATTTTGGTGAATTTTTTATAGAAAAAACAAACACTTACTTTATGTTCATGCTGCAACTTAGTCGATAAATTGCTGGATACAGAAGACTAACTAAAGATGCATTTCTACCTCTGGATTTGTCAACATTTACAATAACGTTAATATATCTCTCTTTGATTTCAAGACTAAAACAAAGTTATTTAAATTTAAAAACATATTTCTACTATTGTTTAGGAACACGGTGTTAACAATGTTTTATAGTAAACAAGATTATTTATAACTTTTTTAGCCGTTAAATTGAGTAATTTTAACTTAATTACAAGTATTTTAAAACAAAAATTACTTGTAAATGTGTCAACAAAAAATAAAAAAATAATAATTACTTATTGTACAGTGTTGTGTCAGGTAGCCAGACCCTATCGATTGGTAAAACTGTGTAGTTAATTCCGCCATAATCATCAGGATCCCAATTGAGAAACTCGTCTTTCCAAATCTGAAAAAATATGAAACTAGAATTTTTCAAAGTAACTAAAATAAAAAAAACTGTACTTCAAATATGAAACATACATAAAAAACGTAACATAAAATGTTCATTTTAAAGGCTATGTTAAATTATATAAATTTACTTAAAACTATTTGGTATAAAAATATATTTGATAGACGCTCATACCAACATTGGTAGAGAAAATCACAAATAAAATTACAATTTGTATTGAACCAAAAGTAAACTTGAAACCATATGCAACTTAAAATTATTTAATGTTATTATTTTAAATATTCCTTTATGAAATCGTAGGAAATGATATTAAATAAGTAACTTTACTTTGAAATAAAGGAAAATCAGTGCAATTTTAAAGCTTGTTTGATAAATCATTAAATTAATTTTTTATAATTGTGTTTTAAATTTTATAAAAAAATGTTTTTTGACAGAAATAAATCCATGTATGAGTATGATAATAATAATAGTGTAACACGTCTAATAAAAATCAGGAACACATGTATAGTAATTACTTTTAAACTGGATTACCGGTAGATGATTTACTGCTTTTCGTTTAAAAATCCGATGTTTTGGCCAGAATATTTTTCCTTGCCTCTCTGATTACATACATGTGTTTGGCTGTTAAAAGCTCCTTATTTTAATTTTTTTAGTTAGGCGCGGTAGAGCGACTATTTGCGAAAATACTTGTGTAAATCCTACATAATTTTGTGAGGTACGGGGTCTTTAGAACCTTAAGCAGGGAACTTGGAGCCATCGAAAATATTTGGAAACTTGGAGACATCGAAAATATTTAGAAACTTGGAGCCACGAGCAATGCGAACTTAGATCCTTTAAGGAAAAATTGGTTTGGGGTAGTGTTGTAAAAAGTATTGATTTTGGACTATTTTAAGTAAAAGTAAAAGTAATTTGAAAAATTTTAATTTAAGTAAAGTAAGAGTAAAAGTAATTTGTAATTTTTTAATTTAAGTAAAGTAAAAGTAAAAGTAATGGTCAAAATTTTATTTAAGTAAAGTAAAAGTAAAAGTAAGACCTATTTTTTAAAGTAAAAGTAAGAGTAAAAGTATAATAAAAGTAATTTTGAACGGAGCAAAACACCGGTTTTTGGAGCTCCAAAGCTCTGTTCCAAAGTTGTTTTGCTAATTTTATGTATAAATTATCATTTTAATAAGTTTTTAGTCAAAATAAATGGTTTTAGCGTGTTAGTGGCTTAAAAAATGTTCTCTTGCCATTTACTTTACAAAAAGCCCATGGGGAATTTACCCTTTCAAATTACTTAAATTTTACTTAAATTAATTTAAGTATTTGCAGAGGAAAATCCGAGTAAGAGTAAAAGTAAAAGTATTTGAAATTTCAAAAGTCGAGTAAGAGTAAAAGTAAAAGTAATTGAAATTTCAAAAGTCGAGTAAAAGTAAAAGTAAAGGTAATCCAAAATCCGTTACTTTTATTACTTTAAGTAAAAGTAAAAGTAACTTTTTACAACACTAGTTTGGGGTTAGATTTAGGCTTCGTTTAGGCTTAGGTAAACGTTTTAGCGATTTTTATTTTCGGCTCCAAGTTCCCAACTTACGGCTCCAAGTTCCCCACTTACGGCTCCAAGTTCCCTATTTTCGGCTCCAAGTTCCAGTTCCAAGTTTCCAAGGCTCCATCGACCCTAAATCATTTTGTGACATAAACATACCTGGGTTATCCACATGTATATTTGGAGATTTTGATTAGCTTCATTCTAAAATAAAAAATTATAATCTAAGGTAATAATATATTTAGTGAAAAACTTATTTAAGTAAAACTAAATTTTATTAGCGAGTATTAAAAAGCACAGTAATAACACACTATTTGTATATTATTTGTTTAATAACACACTATTTGTGTAGGATTTTTGCAAACGATGTCAATTGCAACAAGCTCAAACGAATCAAAAGTGATTGGTAAATCTACTTTGCGAGTTTTTATGTGCTCTCTAAACTCACTTAATACAATTTCAATGTTAAAAAATTTAATAATTTTAGCCTGTGCGAAAGATTTTGTGAAAAAGCAACAAATAATTGGGTTTTCTTATTAAAACAATAAAGTTAGTATCTAATTTTACAAATGTATCAAGTTTTTATTTATAGTAGAAGTTCTCAGTATATAAAACACTTCTTTGTTTTTTCAACTTACAAACAAATAATCAATCCAAATATAATCATATCAAAATTCAAAATCAATTAATAAAATTTCCTAAATTAATTAATGGTTTTCCCTGATATTTAAGGTTTCGGTATCCCTGATATTTCAGGGATACATATACGTAACGTACATATTTTGCACACACAAATTCATTTTTATAAGTTTTTAATTTCGAAATCGGTTTGTTTATGTCTATTGTTAACAATTTTAACAGTTTTAAAACATAAAAAAAGATTGTTTGTCAATTATTTTTGCTTTTTCTAACGTTTTAGAGTATATCGTGCGATTTTTGACACGTTTTTCTCCTAAATCCAACATATTTTTTTATTATTTTACTCGAAACATGGGAAAGACTAATTTCTGGATATAATTATAATTATATCTTCGCCAAAGTAAAAACTTTAAAGCGCCGTTCACTTGGCTTAATTTCATGGCACTGAAAAGACAGGAAATGCTTGTATGTGCACAAACTTTAACTCCCTAGTTTGAAGTATTATAATGTTCTGCTGGGGAGTTGTAGTTTTTGCAGCGCTTTATTTTAAAAAAGTGTACACTTTAAATCGCCAAAAAAAATCTGAGAATCGATAGAGGTAAGACTATTTTAGTTTTTCTTTTAGCTTTTCGGTTTATTATTGCCTTACACGTTGTTATTTTGCTATTTCTTTGTTGTGTCTTTTTACACTTTCACTTAAAGCTCCTGAAACCCCAAGTAATTTTGTTAATTTGAAAGAAAAAAAAAAACAACATAATACAATATTAATGCCTAATGCTTGTGTATCTCATTTAAGTAATATTTTGTTTGTAAGCTATTCTAGTCTAAAACTGAAGAAATTACGCTAGAATATAACCTGAAAATCAAAACAATGTATAAAGTAAATAGTCAGAAAAAACTATAAAATACTTTGTAAAAGAAAAGCAAAACTTAATGGTTTTTCAAAACTATTAAGCGATTTACCGGGGCCATTTTTAAAAATTCTCTTGATTGAAAAAAATCAAGTTGTGTGTGGAAAGTTATTAATTCGGTTTAGAGAGTGGCTTTTTATTAATACGGCAACTCCGCCGCTGTTTTTATGTCTTCGGTCGCAGCGATATACATTATATTTACTACTGGCGTTTATCATACCATTTGTTATGTCGTGGGTTAACCAGGTTTCGCTTAAACTCAAGATATCCCAATTTTCGGAACTAAGTAAAAAGTTTAGTATGTTTCTTTTTTCAAAACTGACTAAACTGCTCACATTTGCATATTTAACCGTAAAAGTTTCCTGAGTTTTGGTACAAAAAGTGTGAGATAATTGTGTTCCCTCCCACTAAACTTTTGGCAGGTTCAGAAAAGATCCCTCCTTCCGCCATTTATCTGAAACAATATATTTTACAAATTTAACATATATAAGCTGATTGTTTTCCTCTCTCGCACTGAAAAACTAGAGTTATTGTCGCCATTTTTTCTTAATTTGCAAGTTATTTCATATGCCTTATAT
>JASAMX010006258.1:0-23050 GCA_030248175.1 Microlaimidae sp. YZB2_3
TAGTGTTGTAAAAAGTTACTTTTACTTTTACTTAAAGTAATAAAAGTAACGGATTTTGGATTACCTTTACTTTTACTTTTACTCGACTTTTGAAATTTCAATTACTTTTACTTTTACTCTTACTCGACTTTGAAATTTCAAATACTTTTACTTTTACTCTTACTCGGATTTTCCTCTGCAAATACTTAAATTAATTTAAGTAATTTGAAAGGGTAAATTCCCCATGGGCTTTTTGTAAAGTAAATGGCAAGAGAACATTTTTTAAGCCACTAACACGCTAAAACCATTTATTTTGACTAAAAACTTATTAAAATGATAATTTATACATAAAATTAGCAAAAAAACTTTGGAACAGAGCTTTGGAGCTCCAAAAACCGGTGTTTTGCTCCGTTCAAAACTACTTTTATTATACTTTTACTCTTACTTTTACTTTAAAAAATAGGTCTTACTTTTACTTTTACTTTACTTAAATAAAATTTTGACCATTACTTTTACTTTACTTAAATTAAAAAATTACAAATTACTTTTACTCTTACTTTACTTAAATTAAAATTTTTCAAATTACTTTTACTTTTACTTAAAATAATCCAAAATCAATACTTTTTACAACACTAGTGTGTACCGTGATTATCATTTTTTTGATTTTATAGGATATGCCATGCAAAATATGAATGCTATTCAACATGGTAATCACCGGGCCTCAATTCATGCCTCTCCCTCTCCGAACCCACAAAGACACAAAAAGTCGCCAAAAAGTGTGACTAGATTAACGTTTAATGGGGAAGAGGAAGACAGTACATGACGAAAGCTTACGAAATGAATTCGTATAATGAAACGGTTATTTTTCCGTGAAAGACAGAATCTAGTCCATTAAAAATTCACCTCGATGGATATATAGTTTCCAGAAGACAAGAACAATTCTGGACAGCAGAGTTAACTAAACAAAAATAGAAAAAATTCAACGAAAATGTCAAGAATATTATTCAGTTGTTTGTATATACTGTTAAAGATTTTTATAATAATAATAATAATAATAATAAAAGTTAAAAAATAAATCGCTTGAATATTATGCCAGTTTAATGTGATTTTCTCTGGGTGCCACGGCGAAAAATTTATTTATTTAATTAAAAAGTGTAAAAATTCCAAAACTGGCAAAAATTTATCGTTTTTTGCAGATTGTTTTAACTTGTATAACACTTGAAAAAAAGTATAATAAAAGTAATTTTGGAACGGAGCAAAACACCGGTTTTTGGAGCTCGATAGCTCCGTTCCAAAGTTTTTCTGCTAATTTTATGTATAAATTATCATTTTAATAAGTTTTTAGTCAAAATAAATGGTTTAGCGTGTTAGTGGCTTAAAAAAGTTTCTCTTGTCATTTATTTTAGAACAAGCCCAGAATCTATCTCTTGAAATTACTTAAATTTTATTAACATTAATTTTAGTGTTTGCAGAACAAAATCCGAGTAAGAGTAAAAGTAAAAGTATTTGAAATTTCAAAAGTCGAGTAAGAGTAAAAGTAAAAGTAATTGAAATTTCAAAAGTCGAGTAAAAGTAAAAGTAAAGGTAATCCAAAATCCGTTACTTTTATTACTTTAAGTAAAAGTAAAAGTAACTTTTTACAACACTAGTGTGAACGACATTTTGCCGCTAATTCTTTTCGATTATAATTTCTTCCTGTTGTCTTTTAAATGTTTTTAAATTAATTGCTGTTTTTAATTAATAGTTCGTTTATTTTTTTCCGCAACTTTTGGGGCTTGTTGACATAAGCTAAAACATAAATTAATTTTACTATAGTTACTATGACACATTTTAAAATTGCTCTGTCAAACACTGCAAATGAAATTAAGTGACATGGAGTTATTGATTATGTTAACGAGAGCCTTTTTTATTTGCTTTAAGGGAATAAATTGTTTGTCTTTGTGTATTGATAAACTGCCAGCTTTAAATTGCTGAAATCTTTCCAGAGTATTATTTTATATTGAAACTTCAGGAACCTCCACTGGGAGAAATCATCACATAACAGAAAAAGAAATTTGATTCATAAAACAGCGAATAATTTTTGAAAATAACAAAAAAAATATAATTTTAGTTAAATATTGATGATTATGGCTAACAAACAGAATTTAGCATGGTAAACAATGCAAAAAAGCAAGATAATAGACAGACAGACAAAAATTGACCAGCTTTTTGTTGCTCGCACCGTGTTTGCATTTAAGCTTTAGCAAATGAAGTAGACGCTTAGAAAATTTGAATAATTTTTTTTTTATTAACTTTCTAGACGTGATGACATTCAAAAAAATTAAACAAAAATATAGTCTTTATAGGGCGTCCCAGTTCTTTTAATTTTATAATGTATATAATTGCATAGTAATATAACAATAAGCAAAGCTTTTTATAGGTGGTGGCGGAAGATGAGGGGGAAGAAGATCGCCTCTCCTGGGGGGATCTGGACCAGCAGCAAAACACGCCTTTCATGGAACAGTTCTTCCGAGATGTAAGTTAAGGTCGAAACAGTCAAGGCCGGGTCGGGCCAAATCGGCCCCGGACGGCTTAACCGGGTCAGTTATTTCATAGAATAGTTCTTTTTTCTTTTATAATATATAAACGGCCGAGACAAGGCCGGATTTGGCAACATTGGGGTTTTTCGCCGTTTTCATAAGGCGTGGGGTGGGGCCATTAATTAATTAATTTACATAAGGAGTCAATTAATTTACATAAGGCGTCAATTAATTTACATAAGGCGTGGGACCCGGCCGGTTCGGGTGATAATTTGGCAAACTTTTTTAATCTCTACGAGTGCTTAAAGAATCAAGTTTTATTAATTATGGGTGGAACTGCGGAACCCTCGGAAAACGGGAACCGGAACCAGAACCGGAATTGAGGTTTTCTAAAAATCCGGAAGAGGAACCGGAACCGGAATTCCGAATTTCGACCGGAACATCCGGAACCGGAACTGCCCATCACTAAGTTTTATTTAGTTTACAAGTTCGGGTCGGATGGGGTGACATTTCGTCTGATTTTATTTTTTGCTTCCGCGGAAGTAAACAAGATTCAATTAAAACTACGCTGTATTTAATGTGCACCAGGCGTAGTGCGCAATGTCGTGCAATTCATACTCCGTTTCCGATTCTTAAGGCTGGTTCATACTTATGTAAAAACGTCCTTTGGACAAAGTCCAAAGGAGTTTTTACATAAGTATGAACCAGCCTTTAGGCATCGCTCATTAAACAATCTAAGTTGTATTGCTTAGATATGTACTGTCTTTCACTAAATAAATTACTATTATGAAGTAAACCGCTTTTATACGGTCTTTGGAAACGTCAGCAGAGGACTTGAAACCGTCGGAAAATCTCGGGATCTTGGGCCGCGAAAATAAGTACTTGGAGTCGAAAGTAAAAGAATGGTTTGGCTTTGGCTTAAAAAACAAATTTTAACGATATCAGATTTAGCAGCTCCAACGGTCTTAAATCCCACCTACCTTTTTACACCAGCGCTATTTTACTGGTTTCCAAAAAAAGTAGCTGCCTGCTTAATGTGTGGAAGTATTATCACATATTTGAGATATTTAGTTACCTGCTAAATCACAAAATAACTTTACCTAAATGCTGAAGACATTACAAACACCCTGTCTCCTACTTGCTTTTAATCCAGATTTAATTGACAATAGCTTGGTACTAATTTCAAAGATGTGAACTTAAGAAAACAATTTTCAGTGTTAAGTAAATGTTGGATTATTGTACTCATTTGAAAAGGCCGAACTTTAAACCTTAGCTCTTTCCGCTTTTAAGGGCCGAATTTTTAAGCATGTTATTTGTAAGTGCGGATATAATCATACTGGTTTATACGAACAGTACAAAGCTTACCTCTGAAATAAGGCAACCATACATGGGCAAGTTGGTCCGGAGTGGGGGGGGTTAAACCCCAAATTAGGGGGGGTGGGGTTAAAATCCGAGAAACGCAAAATACCCATATCGTTTTTCGATTTTGAAGGAAAAATGGGTAAAAAACGCTAATTTTAGGTCAAAAAACCCTTTTTATAGCATTTTAAGCTTTTTATTGCTTAAAACATTCATTTTGACCTCAAAACTTAAGTTTGGAGGTAGTTAGAAGTCATTTTAAAGACATTTTTTTTCTTCATTTTTCCAAAATTGGGGGGGGGTTAACTTTTTCTCTCCCCCCCACTTCTAAGTGGAGGGGTTAAACCCCCCTTCTCAGAATTTGGGGGGGTTAACCCCCCAACTCCCCCCCGTGCCCATGTATGAAGGCAACCGTCCGTAACTAGGTTAGAAATGTGCTGGTTTTTGTACTACATCAGTAATAGCAAAATATGCTGTTGTTTCTTTTTTAGATAGAAGATATTCGAAGTAAAATCGATTTAATAATCGAAGATGTGGACTCAGTTAAGAAAAAGCAATCCCAAATTCTTTCAAACCCCGTCAACGATACAGGTTGGCCAAAAATAAATATATTATATATGTTATATAATTAAAATATTAATTATTTAATTAGGCTAGTAGCATTTCAAAAAAGAAATAACAAATAATTCGTTTACCGTTTCAAAACTTTTTTTCTATTGTCATGATGATGTTTAAAATTATAATACATAAAATTTCAGTAATTACCATAACTCGTTCTAAAGAAGAAGTTCCAAAGAATAATTATATGTTAATTAAACTGTTTGAGTTGACAATGTAAATAAGATTTTATTGTTTTAAAATCTAAAACGCTTTTTGCTTAGAAAAAATGCTTAACCGTAATTTTTTTTAAAATTCTTGCGTAGAATAATTAAATACGAGCTTAAGAGTTTTGTGCATAAAAAAACAAGCTTTGAATAGTTTTTTGCTCATTTAACCCAGTGTATGTTTACTAAAGCTAAAGTTTACCTGGAAGACTTTCCAGGCTGAAATTAAAGGCGTAACCGCTCTTCGCCAGGAAGAAATAAAAAATTAAACGCGTGAGCGATAAAAATTTTAAAAAAAAGTTTTTAGCGGTTATGTAACCAATTATTATTTAGTTGCGTCAGGTGTTTCTATGTACGTGACATTTTATCAAAGAACGAGTGGTTACTTTACCACCCATCTATTTTCACCCTGATAGAATTTATCTTTAATCTGAGAATATTCAGCAAAGTGATGTTTTCTGAAGGTCGAAAACCCTGGAGCTACGGAGCGAAGCTCAGATTTTCGAAACTCTGGAGCAACCATCTAACATTCCAACTCACCATCTAACATTGGAAACTCTCCAACTACATTCCATTTCCAAAACCAAAGAAAAACATCAACAACAGCCAATCATTCAGGCCCATCTCACTCATATCCGCACTCGCAAAAACTTGCGAAAAACTCATACTTCCATACATCACAAGCAACATACCAAACACAACACACCAACACGGCTTCAAAAAACAATACTCCACATGCACAGCTCTACAAACACTTTACACTCACCTAGCAGCAGGTTTTAACAAACCAAAACCACCACACCGCACAGTCGTCGTAGCTCTGGACATGTCCTAAGCTTTCGACACTGTCAATCACCACACACTCATACACAAACTCGCACAAACACAAATACCAACAACAATCACAAAATTCATAAACAATTACATCAAAGGCCGCAAAGCATACACCACATACAACAATCACAAATCAAAACAAAAACTCATAAAAACAGGAGTCCCACAAGGATCCTGTCTATCACCCACACTACACTGCAGACATTCCAACACCTCCACCAAACGTACACATCATAACATATGCAGACGACATCACAATATATGCATCACACCCAAACCACAACATAGCACAACAACAAATAAAACCATACCTACACGCAATACAAACATGGACAGACAACAACCAACTCACATTAAATGCAAGTAAAACAACATCCACACTATTCACACCAGACCCTGCAGAGTACAACACACAATTATCACTACAAATAAACAACACAACACTCATTACAACCAAAAACCCAAAAATCTTGGGGCTCACGTTCGACCCCAAGCTTACATTCAACACACACATCGCAAATACACACAACAAAGCACGCAAAACACTCAAAATCATAAATGCACTTACAGCAACATCATGGGTCAAACCAAAAGAAACACTCACACACACATACAAGGCCATCACTCGAGCAATAATCGAGTATGCTAGCACAATTTGGGGCCCCACAACATCACACACACAAATTAACAAATTACAAACAATACAAAACACAGCTCTCAGGGTCGCAACAGGGCACACCACAGACACAAACATAAACATCATTCACACAGAGGCTAAAGTCCTCCCAATAGCAACACATATTCAACTCCATGCAAAACAAGCAAAATTGGCAGCCATGCACACAAACAATCCACTCAACTATTTAACACAACAAACAACCTGCACCCAGCAGGCTCAAAAAACAAACAATTTTTCACAACAACAACTACACAACAAACATTCCAACAGACATACACAACAAAACCTACAAAGCACTAAAACAACAAATCCACACAAACACAGTCACAAACCACATCAACAACACTCCAATAAATCCAATACTTTAAACAAAAGCACCAGCAATAAGCAACGAGGAAGAAAATCTTCCTCGCGGGGTCAGGAGAACCCTCGCCCAACTCAGGGCGGGGAAATCTCCTTTCCTCTACTCCTACCTACACAAAATCAATCCTACACAACACACATCACCAAACTGCCCGCTATGCAAAACACAAATACACACAACACAACATCTTTTCACATGCACATACATTAATACAACCTTGGGACCAGAGGACCTTTGGGTAAACCCCGCAGCAGTTGCTGAGCTCCTCCGGGAGTGGGAAGAGGGGGTGAGCAAGGCGAGAAGCGTGCCGGACGGACCAAACCAGGGTTGATGGAAACCCTGGCAACTGGCAAAGGACACAACCATCTAACATTGATTTTATTTTTAAACTGTAGATTTCACTATTTTTTAAATTTTAATTTTTGTAAAAATAATAATTTTCAGCCGTCAAAGAGGAGCTGGACGAGCTCATGGCGGAAATCAAAAAAGCGGCAAATGCGGTGCGAGGAAAATTAAAAGGTAATAAATATGATATAATATAATTAAAAGGTAATAAACATATTATGGGCACCTTGCACTGGAACTCGGTTTATACATGAAGTATGCAATATACATAAGCGTCACCATAATGGATAATTACCGTATCTCCTACCTATCTTTCATAGTATGCAGATCAACCGATCGAAATTTCGCGCCCTTTCGATCGGTTGATTTGCATACTACAAAAGATAAGTAGCAGATACGGTAATTATCCATTAGGGTGACTCGCTATGTTTATTGCATACTTCATGTATAAACCGAGTTCCAGTGCAAGCTGCCTATAATAATTTCATATGATACAGAAAAATAGTTTTATCATTTAGAGTAAAAGTATTGTATGATAATACAGTTTACTAATATAATTTTATTTTACACAAACTGTGCAATTGACATTAAAGAGTGCTCATATCAAATACATTTCTATACAGTATTATATATTTTGCTGATATTATGTATCTTTTATTAAGAAATTTGAATTACAAAACTTATCTAAGTGTCCACATAAAACTTTTGGACACGTTAAACCGATATAATGTTGCGTATAAAGCTAATTTAATTTGCGAAAATTCTAATTGTTCAAATGTGTAGTAAACCTAACGAAAAATTTGATGAAAGTTTCTTCTAACCGAAGAAATTTGTAATACAAAAACTATATTAGCGTGTACCTGGAACTAAAACTTGATCATATGCAGAAATGGTGCCGTCCCACAAGACTGTTATTTTTCTATTGTTAAAACAAACACATTAAAATTTAAGTCGATTTTGATTACCAGTCAAAGCATATTATATTGCTTCAATAGGCATAAGTGAGCATCCTCCCGGATTTTTTTTAGGGGGGGAGAAGGATATACTTCCCTTTTTAAATTTGGCAATTACAACAAATATTCCATGAGGGTGTATCCCCAAATACACAATTTGTGATGTTTTTGGTGCTGGGCAACCCAAAGTTTAGAGGGGCGTCTGGGTCTGGGATACACCGCTAGAAACTTTTTTGGAGGTATAACCCAGCCCGTTTAAACAACCTGTCAATAAGTAAAGTAATCAGTTACCATGTACCTTACTTTAAAGGCATAGTCTACGGAAAGATGATCTAGTTTTTCAGCCTATAATTTACAGCTTTCTCATTTGCTTTGGCCATTTTCTAAGAGTTCAATTCCTGCCGATGTTAAAATTGCTAGTGAGAACTGGGTGAAATGTATCTCACTTTACCTCTAATAAATCTTTTTCAGCAATAGAACAATCGCCAGAAAAGGGCGACATTGCTGTGAAATTAGGTTATAGCTTCTGGTTAAATGTAATTTAAACCAAATTCAAAGAATGATTGCTGGTGAAATGTAACTTATAAATAAAAATAATAATCCTTTTCAGCAATAGAACAATCGCCGGGAGAAGGAGAGGAAAATCGTAGAGAAAATTCGGAGAGATCAATTCTAGCCACCGCTACAGTTGCAGGTTAAATAAGTTTATAATTGCTGGTGAAATATAAATTTAATCTTTTTTTAGCAATAGAACAATCGCTGGAAGACGGTGAGGACAACGACGAAAATTCGGCGGACTTTCGAATTCGGAAAAGTCAGCACTCGGCCTTGATGCGGAAGTTCGTGGACGTCATGCAGGACTATAACAAAGTGCAGGCGGATTACAGAGAGAACTGCAAAGGCCGTATGATCCGACAAATGGAAATATGTAAGTCGCTCAAGCTCCGGAAATCCGCTTTTCGAAGCTCTGGAGATCTGTCCTATGAGTGTACAAATATTATAAAATAACTAATTAAAGAGTAATCCCATAAAATATTTTCTGAAAAAGTATAAACTAGAAACTCCGGAGTTTTCCCGGTTAAAGTGACTGGGGTTATTGCAGGATAGTAATTTCACTAAAATAGTGTTTAAACATTTGGGTAATAATAATGTTTTTCGGAGCTCCGAAGCACTGGGCATTATGATGGACTATAACAAAGGGCAGGCGGATTAACGAGAAAACTGTAAGGCCCGCATCATCCGACAGATCGAAATATGTAAGTCTTTGCACAGAGCTCCGGAACCGAGCTTAGTTTTGTGGAGCTCCGGAGCAGCTCTCTGAGCAGCTCTCGGAGCAGCTCTCAGAGCAGCTCTCGGAGCAGCTCTCGGAGCAGCTCTCGGAGCAGCTCTCGGAGCAGCTCTCGGAGCAGCTCTCGGAGCAGCTCTCGGAGCAGCTCTCGGAGCAGCTCTCGGAGCAGCTCTCGGAGCAGATCTCGGAGCAGCTCTCGGAGCAGCTCCCGGAGCAGCTCTCGGAGCTGCAGAACTCTGCCCTATTTTAGTAAAAATTTCAAAGGCCATAGGTTATTTTTGTCAAAAATTTTTAAGTGGAGTTCCAGAGCTACAGGAGCTCACTCTGCTCTAAATTGCCAAAGCATCGAAGAATAATATAAAAAAAACAGTTAAATTACTCTTCTTAACAAAGTATAAATTATACAATAGTGAGACTACTCGGAGCTCGGAGCCTTAGACATCATGCAAGACATTATAAAAAAGTGCAGGTGGATTACATACAATGCACTAAAATCATAAATAATTAAAGAGTACTACCGTAGATTATTTGTCGAATAGTTTTTATACAAGCCCCACAGCTCCCAGGGGTTAAATTGGCCAGAACTATTGGAGAATAGTAGCTTTACTAAAGTTAAAATCCTTCTGGCTGAAATTAAGGGCCTAACCGCTCGCCGTTAGGAAAAAAAGAAGAATAAACGTGCTAGAATAAAAATAATAAAAAAAAGTTGGCGGAGAGGATGTAACCAATTATTATTAAATTGCGTCAGGTGTTTTTCTACACGAGATATCTTCTCGGAGAACAAGCTGTTATCTTATCATCCTGCTGTTTTCACCCTAAAGGCTGGTTCATACTTATGACAAAACGTTCTTTGGACAAAGTCCAAAGGACAAAAGTCCTTTGGACCTAGTCCAAAGGACAAATATAGCGTAAAAACGTGCTTTGGACTTTGTCCTTTGGACAAAGTCCAAAGGACAACGTGTTCATACTTTTTGTCTTTTGGACTTTTCCCTTAGGATTTTGTCATTTGGACTTTGTCCAAAAGACGAATTCTAAGTAGCATTCATACTTCGTCCAAAAGAAAAAGTCCAAAGGACGTTTTGGCTTTTCTTAAAATTGTCCTTTGGACTTTGTCCAAAGGAAGTTTTGTCATAAGTATGAACCAGCCTTAAGAGAATTAGTCTTAAAACATTAGAGTAATAGTGATTTTCTTCAAAGCTGCGGAGAACTGAACATCATATGCAGGACTATAACAAAGTCCAGGTGATCTACAGAAAAAAAACCTGCACAGGCCGAATGTTTCCAGAGATAAAATATGTAAATAATAACTAGCGATGTCTACCTCCGGAACTTTGAACTTCGGAGCCCTGCTTTTCGAAGCTCCGAAGCGATTCCCGAACCGTTTTTTAACCTACCGGCAGCAATGTAACCTCGTCGCGAATCCTGGCCTCGCTTTGCCAATTTTTGATTGTGCGAAAAATTGGAGAAGATGGTCGACGGTAGTTTTTTTATTTTTTTATTGTGTGTGTTTTTTCCAAGCAATGGATGCGACTTCTCGTAAAGTAAGGACTGGAAGCTAGATTTCAATAATTCGCGGCTGCACGACTAAAACCGGGTATGTAAAAATACAAAATTCTGTTAAAAGAATAGAATACGAAATGCTGGATGTAACAGACTTTAAAACAAAAAAAAGTAATTTTTCAGCTGGTAAAGAAGTGAATGAAGACGAACTGGAAAGCGCTCTGGAATCCGGCGATTTAGGATCCGTCACTCAGGGGGTATCACATTTTTTTCTATTAAATATTTAAATTAACAAATATCCATACTAACAATAGATATATACTTAACCGTATTATATTGTCCTCACTACAGCAAAATGAGGCACAATTATTATAAAACAAACGTGAGTCTGATTTATTTTTTACAGGGCACGGTTATATATCGGCTTTACTATGAGACAAAGAGTCGCAATCAGTAAAAAATTAACGTGACTCTGACACATTTTGTTTGTATTAAATGTGTGTTAAGAGATAAAAAAAGTCACAGTCGCTGGTATTTTGTACATATTGTGGTTCATTCTGCCGTAATAACAATAATATCGTTTATTCTGACACAATAAGTCAGAAGCGTTATAAAATACTTATAACTGTGACTCTTTTTATCTCTTAACACAAATAATATAAACAAAATAAGTCAGAGTAGCGTAGATATTATACTGATTGTGACTCTTTGTGTCAGAGTAACTACGATATTTAAGTCAAAGTTGCCGCATAAAACCTTTTTGAAGACACTATTTCAAGTTGTAAAAATTGATGCCTCGTAGTTAAACCGCTCATCATATAAGTATATCCGGCACCCAGCACGATATTTACTGTAATTAAACGGTGTGTGCAGTTTTTTAAAAATTACCGCGCTGGATTCGGGCTATACTTACATGTTAAATAAAAAGATGAGCGGTTTAACTACGATGTATTTATAAAAAAATAGTTTAGTGTGGCTTTGTTGAACAAAAAAACAATCAAAAACAATAAAAAGTTTCAAAAAATATTTTTTGTTATTAGCAGTCGTAATTTAAAAAACCAATACATCTTTTCACAAAAAATGATCATTATTGCAACATGAATTATTTTTTATGTTTATTAATTTATATCCATTTATTATTTTAGATATTCATTCATTTTGTTTTGACAAATATTGATTTTATTAGATATATTAAGGATTTTTTAAAACTATTGATTTATTAAAAAATTATATTCTATTTATATGTTTATATTTTATTATATTATATATATTTATTGATTTATTAGAGAGAATTATTGATTTATTAAGATTTTATAGATATTTGCCAATACCAGCGATGCACAAATGGCGCTAGCGGACATTGAGGCGAGGCATAACGATATAATAAAGTTAGAGTCCAGTATAAAGGAGTTGCATGATATGTTCATGGACATGGCCATGTTGGTCGAACAACAGGTAAATTACTTATTGGAACTGGGTAAATATATTTTTGCTTAGATTTAATCAGATTTGAATTTAGGATTAGGCATGCTTAGCATTCAGTGTTTACCTTTATTTGCAGCTTATATTTTATAAAAAATGGTGCACAAAATCAAGTAAAAACGGGTTTTTTATAATTAAAAGAGCTTTCCTTTTATTTTATGCATATTCACTGTTCCTTTGTAGCGTGCGTTTTCTTCGCGGGGATGTGACTTCTTTGAAAAGTATGGACAGCAACGCTAAATTTTAAAATTTTCCCTTGGTCGGTTTGTGGTCGGTGTTTTTTGTGCACATCATTGCATTCCTACTGACACAAACTACAAAATTTAGCTTTTTTGTCGATACTTTGAGTAGCCACATCCCCGCGAAAAAAACACACGCTATAAAGAAATAGTGGATATCACAAATTTTTCTGATTCTTCGTTAAAATACCCTACGTTCAGCCTGTTTTCCCGAGTTAGCTGTCTCTCAACATCACGTCATGATTTTAGGCCCTCAAAATGTCATAATAGTATTTGTGATCACGTCATATATGTTTTGCTCTGTGGGAATGGTTGTGGAAGGAGCTGTTAGAATTACTGTTAACCAATTAGAGATAGGGAAAAAACTGGATCTCCAATGGATGAAAAATCTTCATTTTTTCCCAAGCTCTAATTGGCTAAAAATGATTCTATAAGATCATAACTCTGTAAAGGTCTTTAAAACTGAACAATTTCCTTTTAAATGGGAGGGTTTGAACTATCGTGAAAGTCGTGAGTGATAATGTAACCAATAATTCCTAGATTTAATTATTATAATAATTCCGTGATTTTTACACGTGATATTTTTTTACAAACGGGTGGTTGGTTAATCGACCAAAACCATCACAATTTTCCTGAAATTCATTTTCGTGCTGTTCTCCGGAGCTTATCATTATATTTGTACTAATTTTTTAAATAATTAAAAAGTAACGCCATACTCTATTTTGTCAATATTTTTGCTACGCTGGTCAAAACCATTCATTTTTTAAATGGAAGTTGTTCATTGTTAAATATCTTCACAGAGCTATGAAGTTATAAAATCACTTTTAGCCAATTAGCGCTCAGGAAAAACATGGAGATTTCTCATTCATTGGAGATCAATTTTACCCCGCGCTAATTGGCTGAAACAGCTCCTCTCACAACTATTTCCACAGAGCAAAACATATATGACGTGATCAAGCATACTAATACGACATTTTGAGGGTCCTTAAAATCTCGACGTGACAGTTGCTAATATTTTTGCAGTTTTGAAGTTGCATTGAACGCGGATTGCGACCTGTGTGGCGAAATTTCAGGACGATTTTTTTCCATTTAGGGCGAGATTATCGACAGGATAGAATTTAACGTGGAGCAATCCGGTGGGTACGTGGACAGAGCCACCCGAGATATCCGCAAAGCGGGAGCCTACGAAGCGGCCGCCAGAAGAGTAATTTTTATCATTCGAAAACACACCATCAAATTACAATTTCATGATAAAATATCATGGACAACCTACACCATGGATTGAAAAATAAAAACATATCTTAATAAACATAGCTCATGAAAAGAATAAACCATAGACCGAAAATAAAAAAAAATATTGATAAACATATCTCATAACAAGTATGGACCTTCGTTATTTACCCGTTCCCGTTGCATTGTCCCTGGTTACCACGGTAAAACCTTCGTTCAACGGCGGTGTTATCATCATTTGACGTCAGATTCTGGTGGTGTAAACTTCATCAATGTTAATTTTTATTGTATCACTTAAATCAAACCTATAGGCAAAACTGAAAAGGGTATTTATTAGTTCGCATTCAGCGCACGTTTTATTTTTTGCACCAAGATAAGTGAGCGAACTGTGTAGTTAGCAAACAAATTGGAGAGGTTAAAGATGGCACGAGGGCATTCAATGTACAGTACAAAGTTTATCACGCATGCAGTATGAGATAATATCACCTAGGTACATATGACATGGACGATATTTAGAATTAATCGCGGTAAATTCTACACACCACAACGGTCAGAGGAAGACACGACCACCGTGGGACAATGGTTTTTTCGTGGTGATATGATAATTTCACTGTGGTAACTAGGAAAAAAGCGAGGGCTGAGTTAAAAAATTATTAACTGCGTTTAGTTTCCTCAGCATTTGTTGAGCGAATACTCAGTTTGTAAATCAAGAAAAAAATTTTAACGTCAAGCAAAAATCAGGTCAGTCAGAAATTGACATATAATAATACATTAAAAACAATATTTTTTCGCTTTTTTTGATAATGTAAACGCATTATTTAATATCTTCGAGTTTTTAACAGCAAAAACTGAATAATTTCGGTTAAAGACTTAAATTTGTATTTTAAGAATTAAGAAAATTTTAGCCAAACTAAATAAATTTAAAAGTTTGATAATTAAATTTTTGTTATAATTTTGTTTTTAGAAAAAGCTGATGATGATCGTTTGTGTGGTAATTCTGGTAATAGTCTTAGTTGGCGTGGGTGGCAGTATGTTTATGCCCTAATATTCAGGGACATATTTACTACTAGACAATCATTTTGGTTCTAAACTACTTATATCAATGAAATGCGTTTGCAGTGTGAAAGCTGAAAAATAGTCAAGATGTCTCAAATTGAAGATGTCGCAAAGTGATGTTTACTTCTTCAACTTTGCGCCTATATAAGGAACGAAGCAATTTTAGAAGAACCGATTTATTTTCAACAAGCGCTCAGTCCAATTTGTTTTAGCTTCTGCAAACAATGATTGGGTGTGAAATTTCGCTAGTTTAAAACGCTTCAAATTGATTTTAACAAAAAACCCGCTGGTCGTTAAGCAATTTATCTGGAACAGGTTTTTTTTATTGGACCCGGAATCGGCATTTATTTTGGATATGTATAAGTGACCAGCCTGCGTTTTTGCTAAGGACTAATCTTGTAGATGGACAATTCGTGTAGATTTATTTACTTTAAATTTTGCGGTGATTTGCTTTGAAGTTATACCTGATTAATAATCAGTTTGAGGTGTAAAAGGTTTGTAAGTGGGCGAAAATTTGTAAATACCTTTTTTTAACAATGTGCTTTGAATTTAAGGTAATAGTGTACAATCAAGACCGTGTATTAAGTAAAAAGCATATGTTTGGTAAAGCGCCATAGACGCGGCTTTTATAAAATTTTTACTGTAAATTTTTGTAAAGTAATAGCTGTGTTATGGGCACGATTTTTTGAAATCGTTAAACGGCTCAAGTTACAATTATTAAAAATCGTATTTTTACAATGGTTTTGAAGTTTAAAATTGTATAATGTAGCTATTGGAACACTAATTCGTATAAACAACAGTGATGCCACCTGAAGTTTTGGTTTTAAAAGCTCCGGAGCCAACGTCCTCTTCCCCGACGCTCCGCCTACTCTCTTGTTTGCGAAAAGTCATGTACAAATAAATCAGTGTTGGTAAAAATTACAATGTTGTTTGTAAACTTTTACAAAAAACACTTGTTTATAAAGCCTCTTTTTCTCAGATATTCCAGTTGTCAGTTTGGCCTAGTGGATACTTGTGGGACTTGCATGCAAAGGCCTAAGTTTCGATTCCTTTACAGACAATTTTTTTTCAATTTTTCCAGAACAGTTTGTAAAATTTACAAACAAGTTTCTTGTCCCATTAGAAAGTCACATTTTTGTAAAATATGCAAATGTTTTAGTGAAAAAAGTGCAAACAAGGTTAAGAGAGTAATTTTTATGCTAAATTACTGAATGATTAACGAATTTATTGGTATGTTATATTTCAAATTTTTTTGTAAACTAAAACATTCAAAATTAAACGGGATAAGACCATTACTAATAAACGGGTTACACATCACACCTAATAATAAACAAATGTAATGCTTGATAGTAGATGATTACTGCAGAAAATTGGGTCAATTAGATTAGATATTAAATTATGAGCTTCTGTTCATTTTCAGGCATCTTATTGTAGTCTTCCATCTATTACCAGTAATACATTATGCTTATTATGTTGGTTAGAGTGTTTACGATTAATAATAGTGATGTTCCTACCCTCCAATATCATGCTCCGGAGCTCCGGCCATTTAAAGCAGAGGGAGCTTCGCCCCTTTAAAGAGTGATTTAAAGCTTATTTAAATTTTAAATACATCTAAGTTACTCTATCTGCATTTTTAAGACTATTTCTAGCGTAATAAAGAAGTTTAAAAAAATTAATTGTAAAAAAATTTGACAAAATAATCTATGGCATGATTTTTTATACATTTATAAAATTAAAAACGAATTCTGTCAGGGTGAAAACAGCAGAGTGGTAAAGTAACCAGTCGTTCTCCGAGAAAATATCACATGTAGAGAAACATCTGGCGCAACTTAGTAAAAACTTTTTACATCATCCCTGCCAACTTTTTTAAAATTATTTTTATTATCGCGCGTTTATTGTTCTTTTCTTCCTGACGGCGAGCAGTTACGCCCTTAATAATTTCAGCCTGAAGGATTTTAACTTTAGTACAAAAAATAGGGCGGAGCTTCGGTGGATGCTCCGGAACTCCTAAAAGCGGAGCTCCGCTCCGGAGCTTGGTGCAACATCACTAGTCTATACTAATTTTGGTTGTGTTTTAGTCTGCGGTGAGTTTTTATATATTGTTGCAGTGATTGTTTGCCTCAAATTATTTTAAACCTCGTTTTTTTGTTAGGTTGGTTCTATGCATAAATTGACCTGTGAAACGAATGCAAACAATTTAGAGTTTTTTATTGTAGAAGATTGTAAATTGTTAGTAATCATTAATTACTTTTAAGTTTTGATACTTTTTAGTTTGGCCC
Source organism: Microlaimidae sp. YZB2_3 (assembly GCA_030248175.1). Taxonomy (NCBI): domain Eukaryota; kingdom Metazoa; phylum Nematoda; class Chromadorea; order Desmodorida; family Microlaimidae; species Microlaimidae sp. YZB2_3. The sequence continues at coordinate 16,931 of JASAMX010006258.1, forward strand.
AGAAAAATAACTGACACAAACTGTTTCTTATGTAGTATAATTTGTTAAAGTAAATTTGATGTTTGATATGAAAACAGAGAAATATATTTTTTAAAATAAGAATTTATAGAAAAAAACAATGCTTGCTTTAAATGAAACCTAAATGCATTTCTTATATTACTGATACAACAGTTTGAAGTTGAAACATGGCATAGATAAAGTAAATGAAGATGAAACTAAAGCAGAGTTCTAACGAATTCTAAGCATTCCTCTAATTATCTTTGCTACCGCAAAATTAGCCACAATTGTTTTTACTTTTATTAGTTTATGCAAAAACTGTACAGTAACATTTTGACCAAAATTTTGCAAGAAAAGTCGCACTTGTAAACTTTTGTGCCACTTTTTTAGCAAAAATCCGCTATTTTCTGCTAGTTTTCCCGCGCTGCGATTTGTAGCACAGTGTTAGTTTTCTTACAGTGGGGACTGCGATTTCTTTTGCACTTAATACTGGTTTATTTGAACTGCGAGTCTGGCAGCAAAACAAAAAAAATACAGACGCTGGTAGTCGTTTTCAATGAAGTAAAACACTTCGAAGCTTGTTTTATTTAATTTTAAAATGTTGGAAAATTACTTTATTTTATTTAAACTAAAATTTTTTGACATCCTACCGTAAAAAACGACTTTTACTTATTTAAACACAAAATGTTTGCTTCACTTTGTCTTTTTGTTGTTCAACCAGGCTCGCAGTGCAAAAATAATCGCTATGCGAATAAAGCAGTATTGAGTGCAAAAGAAATCCCAGTCCCCACTGCGAGAAAACTAACATGGTGTTAAAAATCGCAGCGTGGGAAAACTAGCAAAAAAAAACTGGCGCATCTGCGATTTGAGCAAATTTTCTGTCAAAAATTTAGTGTATAGTCGGACATTCTCTTGCGTTATATATTTTTAATTTAAGTAAAAGTAACTTTTTACAATTATTTTTTAAACTGACAAATCCAAAGGCCCTTTTGAATATGCGTTGTCTATCATAAAGATGTGAATGTTCTTTTTCTTAAATTCAATTTCTCTGTGACATATTCTGGACTATAAGCTTTGCAGTGATACCTCATTTAGCCCAATCAGTTTTGTAGTTAGGAAGGAGGGTCTCTCCCCTATTTAGTAAAAATTTGTTGTCCAGCAAAAAGATGCTGATTTTTTTTAAAAAATATAATATTCTGGCTTTCCATTGACTAATAATTCTTAGCAATAAGTTAATAACAATTAATAGACAAAAAATTTTTAGCTTCCGAAATCCATGGGGTTACGCTCTGACGAAAATGTGTTGTCCAGCATAGAATTCCATGTTAATTTTTTTAAAATTTTAATCCTTTACGATATTCTCAGAGCTATAAGCTTTTAAATGATAGTTCATATAGCTCAATCATTTTTGAGCTGGAAAGGGGGTCCATTCCTTCTTTAGGAAAACAAACGTCGTCCAGCAAAAAGATGTACGTACATCTTGAGCCGTTCAAAAGAATATATTCTGGATCTCCATTTTTTTTATAAATCTTGCCATAAGTTAAAGCCAATTCAGAGACAAAATTTTTGAACTTCGAAAATCTAAAAGGTCCCCCTCTAGTAGAAATACGTTGTCCAGCATAAAGATGTCCATTTTAGTTTTTTTAAATTTCAACCTTCCTACAATCTCTGAGCTACACACACACGCACGCACACACACACAAACATTACGTCTATTTAAATATAAATTGCTACCCATTCCAGCATAGTATTGATGATTTAGCGATATCCTGGTCTTAATAGTTTTGCATGTCATAAGTGTCGGTGACAAATCATCACAGATTTTGTTTGTTTTGCATAACACATTTATACATTAGTATGGTTTTGTTTTGCTGTTAATATGTTTACGCCTCTTTCAAAGCGAGTCCATTTTTGTGTTAAAATTGATTTTTAAAAAAAATTTAATTACGATAACTAGGTTTTTTTTGTTATTTCAGGCCAGTTGCTGTGTTTAGTATAAAATAATATTAGTGCGTTTTAGTTGAAATTAGCATGGAATTAGTTAAAGTGTGATATAATGTATATATATATATGTAAAAAGAAATCACCCAGACTGAGTTGAAAACATTTTAAGGCAGAGTTTAACGCAATCTTTAGGCGCAGCTCTTCATCTACTATAAAAGACTCTTGCAATATACTGGAGTTTACAAAATATATTATCCTTTCCTTACAATCACACAATGAGTCAGAATCCTCGTAAAATACTCTTAATTGTGACTCTTTTTATATTTTAACACAAAAAAATTTGAACAAAATGAGTCAGAGTCATGTTGATTTTATACTGATTATGACTTTTTTGAGGAACGACATGTAGCTGAACCTTAAGCTTTCCCAAACATTTCATCCATGGACTTATTTATACAAACAGAAACACGATTTTCTGTATTGCTTATCATCGCACCCTACAATTAACAACCCTTAAATTTTTTATGTAAATTAAGTTGATAGTATGTTGTAAGCACGCTTTACAGAAGTGATGCCATAGTTTTTGTTAAAAGTAGTTAAGAAGCTGAGCTGGGTGTGTTTCCTATTTCCTTGAGGTTTGTATGTTTTATTATTATATAAAATATGTAATAAAGAAACTTACGTTTAAAAAATAAAGTTTTTGTTTGCTTTTAGTGCTTACATTTTTGCCCAATTGATTGATTTAGAAAACTAACATGTGTTATTGTATTTTGTAACTTCCCAAAAATTTCATATGAATATGCTAAAAATATGATCGTTTAAGTTTAATTTTATTCTTTACACTAAAATGAAATTATTTACATTATAAAAAGATGCAAATAAAAATTCTCTAAACAAACATAATATTAATATTTTATTAATTAAATGTTCAAAAAATACCAAACTTGTAATCCACCTTATTCCGCGAAGGTGGATTTTGCTTTGTATAACCATTCGCTGCGCTATAAAAATGAGTAATTCTTCATATTACTATCGCGCATGGGCGTAGCCAAGATTTCGGAAAGGGTGTGTCCAATTCTGAACAAAATTTTGGAAATGGGGGAGGTGCAAATCTTAAACGTTATAAAAAGACTTTAAAAAAATTTCTGCACTTCGCTTTGCGCGGAGTGTTTATTAAAGTATTTATGCCAAGTACTTCATTATTTTCTTATCATTTTGAATAAAAATAGGTCCATAAAACAAAGAAAAAAATTTTTACAAAAAAATTGATATCTTAAAATTTTCGATTCCCAAAACATTAACAACTAACAATGAGTACAGTACATTGAATTACGGCTGAGTAATGCAAACAATCTAAACGGGGGTCCAGCGTTGTCGTACCAAGATTACAAAAGAAGGTACCACAGATTTGGACGTGGAGACAAATTAAAACACTCGAAAGCTGAGCGGAACGAAGCGCGAGAAAAAAAAAATATAAAAATGGCCATTCTACACCACCAAATTTCTATCCTTTCCGACTCAAAAGGGTTGGGGGTCTAACCATACATGGGCACGGGGAGGGAAAGTTAACCCACAATTCTGGAGAGGGTTTTACCCTCCCCCCCTCGGAAATGTGGGAGGGGAAGGTTAACCCGATTTGGAAAAATGAAGAAAAAAAATGTCTTTAAAATGACTTCTAACTACCTCCAAACTTAAGTTTTGAGGTCAAAATGAATGTTTTAAGCAATAAAAAGCTCAAAAATGCTATAAAAAGGGCTTTTTGACCTAAAATTAGCGTTTTTTACCTATTTTTGCTTCAAAATCGAAAAACGATATGGGTAAAAGCAATCTTGTGTTTTTTTCTCGGATTTTAACCCCCCCTAATTTGGGGTTTAACCCCCCCCCACTCCAGACCAACTTGCCCATGTATGGGTCTAACCCCAAACTTTTACTTTTGCCGACCAAAAAGGGGAGAGGAAGGTCTTGATCAAGGTCTTGATCTTGATCCTCTAGATCCCCCTGGCTACGCCCAAGGTACGGTTTGCGTTGCAATAAGTTTGTCATACAGATCCCGAATAAGCAAATTGCTTGTGGAATAAGTCCAGATGGTTATTGTACATTACTCTAAAGTTACTATTTTTTTAATTTTTTTATGCAGAATCGTTAATTTAGCTTCCGTTGTACTTGTAATATATGCCGTGTCTTCTGTTAGCTTTGTAAACGAAAATTCTGGAAGCGCGTTTTTAACAAGAATATTTAGTACATACTTTAATCAATTCAGTTTATTCCGTAATGATATTATGGGATTTGTATGACAAACTGTCATTGCAAGTCAAACGGTACCTTGGGCGTAGCCATGGGGATCTAGAGGATCAAGATCAAGACCTTGATCAAGACCTTCCTCTCCCCTTTTTGGTCGGCAAAAGTAAAAGTTTGGGGTTAGACCCATACATGGGCAAGTTGGTCCGGAGTGGGGGGGAGTTAAACCCCAAATTAGGGGGGGTTAAAATCCGAGAAACGCAAAATACCCATATCGTTTTTTTCTGGAGTGCATTTTACCCATATACCCATAAAATAGGTAAAAAACGTTAATTTTAGGTCAAAAAGCCCTTTTTATAGCATTTTTGAGCTTTTTATTGCTTAAAACATTCATTTTGACCTCAAAACTTAAGTTTGGAGGTAGTTAAAAGTCATTTTAAAGACATTTTTTTTCTTCATTTTTCCAAATTTGGGGGGGTTAACTTTCCCCCCCCCACTTCTGAGTGGGGGGGAGGGTTAAAACCCTCTTCTCAGAATTGGGGGGTTAACCCCCCCGTGCCCATGTATGGTTAGACCCCCAACCCTTTGGAGTCGGAAAGGATAGAAATTTGGTGGTGTAGAATGGCCATTTTTATATTTTTTTTCTCGCGCTTCGTTCCGCTCAGCTTTCGAGTGTTTTAATTTGTCTCTACGTCCAAATCTGTGGTACCTTCTTTTGTAATCTTGGTACGACAACGCTGGACCCCCGTTTAGATTGTTTGCATTACTCAGCCGTAATTCAATGTAATGTAATCATTGTTAGTTGTTAATGTTTTGGGAATCCGAAAATTTTAAGATATCAATTTTTTTGTAAAAATTTTTTTCTTTGTTTTATGGACCTATTTTTATTCAAAATGATAAGAAAATAATGAAGTACCTGGCATAAATACTTTAATAAACACTCCGCGCAAAGCGAAGTGCAGAAATTTTTTTAAAGTCTTTTTATAACGTTTTAAGATTTGCACCTCGACCCATTTCCAAAATTTTGTTCAGAATTGGACACACCCTTTCCGAAATCTTGGCTACGCCCATGCGCGATAGTAATATGAAGAATTACTCATTTTTATAGCGCAGCGAATGGTTATACAAAGCAAAATCCACCTTCGCGGAATAAGGTGGATTATTACAAGTTTGGTATTTTTTGAAGATTTAATTAATAAAATATTAATTTTATGTTTGTTTAGAGAATTTTTATTTGCATCTTTTTATAATGTAAATAATTTCATTTTAGTGTAAAGAATAAAATTAAACTTAAACGATCATATTTTTAGCATATTCATATGAAATTTTTGGGAAGTTAGAAAATACAATAACACATGTTAGTTTTCTAAATCAATTGGGCAAAAATGTAAGCACTAAAAGCAAACAAAAACTTTATTTTTTAAACGTAAGTTTTTTTATTACATATTTTATATAATAATAAAACATACAAACCTCAAGGAAATAGGAAACACACCCAGCTCAGCTTCTTAACTACTTTTAACAAAAACTATGGCATCACTTCTGTAAAGCGTGCTTACAACATACTATCAACTTAATTTACATAAAAAATTTAAGGGTTGTTAATTGTAGGGTGGGATGAGAAGCAATACAGAAAATCGTGTTTCTGTTTGTATAAATAAGTCCATGGATGAAATGTTTGGGAAAGCTTAAGGTTCAGCTACATGTCGTTCTTCCGACAAAAAAGTCATAATCAGTGTAAAATCAACATGACCACTCAATTTTGTTCAAATTTTTTTGTGTTATGAGATAAAAAGAGTCACAATTAATAGTATTTCACGACGATTCTGTGACTCATTGTGTGATTGTAAGGAAAGGATAATATATTTTTGTAAACTCCAGTATATTGCAAGAGTCTTTTATAGTAGATGAAGAGCTGCGCCTAAAGATTGCGTTAAACTC